>CM019175.2:9599752-9636786 GCA_009739505.2 Apolygus lucorum
CTCGATTATGGAGTTCTTTGGATTTGAATGAAACAATACGAGCTCCTAAAGGGCAACTTTTACAAGTTTTTGCGCCTTCTATTTCGTGGAATACTGACCCGGAACGAACGTCGACCGACTGAGACTCCCTTAACAACTTCAGAATTGGTTCTGATGATTTCGCTCTTACTGCCTCACCCGCTTAAATGGAGCGGGGTTCACGAATTGCCCACCCCGAAAAATCACCCTGATCCGCGGATTCATCTACAATCTACCCCGAAAAATTATCAAGATCTTCGATACCTCCCTCGAGCGGTCACCAATCCAGATAATCTCCCAGGCTGAGCGGCCTTAACTGACCGTTGGTTAAAATTAAGAGGGTATTTTCCACTATAATCATGAAGCTCCCTTTAATAAACCCCTTAAATCGTTGAACTGAATGTATTAATCGAATTAAAGGTGTACTTATATTCCATGTAACTCATTTCTT
The DNA here is from genome assembly GCA_009739505.2 of Apolygus lucorum. Lineage (NCBI taxonomy): Eukaryota > Metazoa > Arthropoda > Insecta > Hemiptera > Miridae > Apolygus > Apolygus lucorum. The sequence continues at coordinate 9,600,222 of CM019175.2, forward strand.
CTCTATGTACTTATATGTGTCAAAGTCAAAGTGATTTATTGCATTAAGTTTCCTTATAAAATTCGATATGTTGTTAACTGGGGACCTTCTCCTATATGTTGGAGTGTTTCCTTTCAATTAGTGTTACATAATATACAGTTCTTACTCTGATCTATTTGCATGTACTTATTTTTATAGGCGCACTGCAGGGTCCCTTGGTTTGACAGTCGAAACTGGGCAATCAAAGGAGCATCTTGGGAAAGAAAGTGATGGAACGGCCCGAGCGCTATCTAGCGACGATTAGATAAACTTTCTGTTCTTTTTTGGCAAGATGGATACACCTCCGTTATCGACTGGTGATAATGTCTGTAGAACCCTGCTTAATCTCTAGGGAAACCAGAAATTTTCCCTCAATGGAAAAGGCAATCTAATCTGTTTGAGGCATCAATAAGAAAGGCATTCAGTCTGAAATGGAATTCTAGGTACTCGTAGGTAAACAAAATTAATTTTTGAAGCAGTCTATTATTTACGAAAGAATTAGAAACACAACACACGATACCTACATCACGTAAGCCAACTGATAAGAGAGATAACCTAGGTTTTTGAGCTCCGGAAGTTTCATCTTGTCTTCGCTAGGCAGCGCTCACGCTGTTCCGCCACTTTCTTCCCCTAGATGCTCTTGGCGATCAATCTTTTATGAAATAATGGCATATCAGTCGCTAGGTATTTTTCCGTATCCATGGTGGTGTGCATCTGTTTGAATAGAGTACTATAGAGTACTTATTTGTGATTATTATATTATAATAATGATGTCTTGAATTAAGATAAACGAAATTTTCGTATTGGATCGGCTGTGATCTAAGAAAAAAAAATATTTAAAAAAAAATCACTTTCTTGTTGTAAAACTGGCGAATAATTTTGTTTAAAATCGTTTACAGAGGTGTCATGGAGCTGTTGGGAATCATCGTCGGGCACCTGTATTTCTTCCTGATGTACACTTACCCTCAGGAGCTGGGAGGTCCTCGCCTCATTTCCACGCCGCAGTTATTGTGAGTATCTGCTACCATTGAGTAGACATAGGTAGTTCCTAGTAGATTACCACGCTGGAGGCATCGTTGCTTCCTCAATGCCCAGTGCATTATAATGGGGAATTTGCCTCACTTTTTTTTTTTTTTTTTTTCGAATGAGGGTTTATTTTTATGGAATAAAACCATAGTGAGCTGCTCGAAAACGCATCCAAAAAATTTAGAGAATTTAAGGAAGATGGAAATTTTAAATGTGGTGGCAATGTGTAAGAGGCAGCCATGTTTGAAACGTGACGGATATTCTACCAATCTGACTTCAAAGGAGGTTCTGTGGCGCTTACCACAGAAGCGGAACATACGCGAACGTTTACCTTCCGAGTAGTGCGCACAAGAGTGCGCCACGATCTGGCAGGAAGAACCCTGACACTAAATTGACCAAAAGAAACAGTATTACTCACTTTTTTACAATACGAATCTATCTACTAGTTTATCAAGCATTATTATTCTTCATCTTCTCTTATTTAGTTTCAAGATTTGAATCACATTATTCGAGTAGCCATTTCACTGGATCGTTTTGTGTGGCGGTGCTAGAACTCTGTCTGTTGTCGTTGCTTTCGCGTCGTTTTTTTTTTTTTTTTTTCGTATGACGTCAACAATACTCCTCGATTTTCGCGGTGTTTTGTAACAGAGGTTCACTTGTTTAGTCATTTTCTCCTACGGTAATTTTTTTCCGTTGGTTATTCCTAGTGTTAAACGTTATTCTAGGGCCCTATAATAGGATTTGCCTTGAAATTCCAGAATCTAAAATTGAGGCAAATTCCCCATTGTGGCTGATTGATCAAACATCAAAACATCAGTCAGCTAGAAATTTAATGTTTTTATTGAGTAGAAATGTATTACTTTATGCTCACTACCATATCTACGAATAATGCGTACGTTATGGACAAAAAATTATGGTTTTCTTCGAAAAATCTAGCAGTCAGAATTATTTGGAAGTGCCACCATTGGATTTAGCGTAAAAAATTACGCAGGAAATGATACCAAACTCGTCAATATTGAGGGAGACCATACACCGCGTAAAACACTGGATTTTCTTGTAAAACACACGTTTTCTTGCATTCAAACTTGATTTACTCTTCCAATTTCAAGTTTAAAAAGAAAAATTGATAGACCGTTGGAAAGCTGACATTTCGGGCATGTTTTTTCCGAAGAGAGCCCATCGAAATGGGCGGGGATTTAGAGTGAAAACTTCGATAAGAAAAAATCAAATTTCGAGAAAAAATTTATAATTTGATTTTTAACTTGATTTTACAGAAATGCTTTATTGCTAAAAGATTTTGGTTTCACACTAGGTAGCTTGGAAATTTAACGCTCTTTCCAACATCCTTAAATTTGAATTTACTTGGTAAATAACAGGAGTTATGACAGTTTTTATAAGGTCGAAAACGCGAAAAAAAACTTTGAAGTGAAAAATAAGGCATTTTGAGTGGGTTAAGAAAAAATTGCTAAGAGACATTTTTCGTTGGAAATATTGTGTAGAATCGAACTCTGAAGTTATGCCCATCTTGAGTGTAGACACCCTGTATACAGAAAAATAATGAACCTTTGTGTAATAATTTGCTGCGTTTTTTCATTATAGTTTCCTCTAAGTCTGGTCAAGGTGTTTGCCTGACGAATAATCTCAGTCCTGGAGCCGACGCCGAAAATCGCACTTCACGTAGGGATACGATTTGACGACAAATTATGTAAATCTTGCCCATTCTGAGGGAGAAAATTCAAGTCTGCCATTCCAAAACGGTTGCTTTAAAAAATGGCGGCCACGTGAAATGTTCAAAAATCGCGAAAAATCATCATATGGATGAAAACTTCGTGAATGATAGATTAGGTCCAGTCATGAATGTTTTCATCAGTCTGCCACTCTTCAACGGCTGTTAACCCTCGGCAGACTCAATTTTAAAAATTGTACACTTTTTGTGCTAAAATCCACAACGTTTGGGACGTCCCAACTAAACTAACAGTTTATTTCCGGGAATTGTTGAAAATAACTTGTTGCTTTGTATTGATCAATGAAAAAGAAGACAATGGGGTATTTCGGTGGGTCGGAAATTCAGGTTTTTGACCTCAAATTTGGATTCAGCACCCTTGAAAACCTATATACTACAACTTTAAGCCCAATGATACTATAAAAAGTGGTAGAAAAATTAATTAAAGAGATCACACGTTTGAAAAAGGCGGGCCGCTATAAATGCCCACACACTAGGCAAGGACTACGCCGCGCGCGTGTGTGAGTAATATTTTGTAGTATCCAAGAGGTCCTCCAAGGGTTTCTGTGCATGGATACTTTTTCAAAGACAGTTGGCTAGCTACGTCACACCATTCAAATCTTCAACTTTCCTTAGCTTCTATGATTTTTTAAAAACATTTTCTCGACGAACCGTTATTCCTGAGCCATACTCTTTTGAAAAAAAAAATAAAAAATATTGACTGAAATACCCCATTCAACAGGTCGTTCAAAAAAGCTTCATTATTTGAAAGAAATATGCCATTATATCGCGAAAAACAGAAAATGTACAAGTAGAGAAAGACCTTACAACTCTGGACGAAGCCAAGATAACCTCGCAAGGAAGGATTCTAGATGGGTGATGGGGAAATTTGCATTTTTTTTCAATTTTAGTCTGCCTTATATAAGCAATGGGATACTGAAAGCAGACCAAGCTGCTTGAGTTTCAATGAAGTACTCGTAATACAGTATTGAGCAAGATTTGGAGTAACCCAAAATCAACAAATTTTCATCAATAAATTGACAAATTTTTAATTTGATTCTGCCTCTAGAAGACAGCGGGCTATCCAAGGACGATGCTCTATTGTTTACATACCACTCATACTTCAACGTGTTAAAATGTGAATCATCCCAAAATTGTCTGAATTTTAAATCAAATTTGACAATTTTTCAAGGACTTTACAGCTGCTTAGGTTTGGCAGACAAGTCTCAAACCCGTGAGTAGACTTGTAAAATCCAGCTGTAAAAATTTGGGACGTCCCAAACGTTGTGGATTTTAGCACAAAAAGTGTACAATTTTTAAAATTGAGTCTGCCGAGGGTTAACAGCCGTTGAAGAGTGGCAGATTGATGAAAACATTCATGATTGGACCTAATCTATCATTCACGGAGTTTTCATCCATATGATTTTTCGCGATTTTTGAACATTTCACGTGGCCGCCATTTTTGAAAGCAACCGTTTTGGAATGGCTGACTTGAATTTTCTCTCTCAGAATGGGCAAGATTTTCATAATTTGTCGTCAAAACGTATCCCTAAATGAAGTGCGATTTTCGGCCTCGGCTCCAGGACTATCACCTGAACTGCATTTAAGCCCTAATTTCCATCTTGGTCTTTTCCCAGCTACGACTGGTTCCCGAATGAAAGGGAAGGAGCCACCGCCTTCGGCCAGCCGCCGCCGTCCGCCGGAGAGCAGCCGCGGCGCCACAACTGGGGCGCCGGCCACGTCCTCGGCAACCGCTGAACATCTCATTCATTTTCATCAAACAAATTTCTCATTAACAACATTCATTACGGTGTAATTACAACAAACAAAGATTAATTTTAATTTATTAATTTATATCGTTAAAAAACAAATTTCTTACCAATTCGAGAAGAATTATCGAATTATTTAAAAGTGTAAAAATTACGCTGAGGATTCAAACTTTGTGTTTCAAGTCACGTCTGTCGGTACTTATTGGATCGAAAACCACGAATGAAGGCGTATTTGGAAGAACTTGAGTGACGTCACTTCGTCCTATTAATTGTAAGTAACTTCTTCAAGTCAAGTTTCGAGAGGGCAATTTCAAAAATGTCTTTAAAAAAATCTAATTAAATTAAATCGAAATTTATTTATACTTAAGTGGAAATAAAGTGATTTTTCGATTGAGAATTTGAGCGGAGCGCTCTTTGATTTACCCCATCTTGTTTCTTCCTTCAGGTCAAACCAGAGTGCCGCCAGGTGTGCATAATTTTAAATAATAGTTGATTCTGCCTGCTCATAACAATAATGATAATCGGCATGTTAGTTGCCATCTCAGACCGTAGAGGGCTGTCTTGTCTAGCCCCCTTGAAATCCCCATGATAGACTTTATTGGATAAATATTGCTCTGGTATTTATTCATAAACCCACAGGTGTTTTGATGATCACGTGATCAAGTGCCCCGAAAAAGTTTTTCTTATTGTCTTGTAAAATCTTTATGTATGTCAATACAAGTATTTTGTGCCGTTTCACTATCGTCCATTATTACGTGAAGTCTTACTCTGCTAACTTCAATTGGTTAAGGGACCAGACAACGTGAGAAAGAAGAGGAGGTACTGTTTTAAACACCGCTTCGGAAAGAAAAAGAAATGAGTGAAACGGAGGTAAAGCTTGACAAGTTGAGGAATGCGACAGAATGGCCGACATGGAAGTTCCAGATATCGGTGATTCTAAATTCGATGGAGGTAGAAGGGAAAAATTTATTGGAAATCGTGACCACTCCCAGACCAACGGTAGATCAAGTTGGGGCCGCAGGAGATGCAGTAGTTCCGGGTGCTGACTTGAACGCATGGAAAAAGGCAGATAGCAAGGCTCAAAGGATCATTGTGACGTCTATTCACACCACGCTCATGACCCATATAATGACATGCACTTCATCCAAAGAAATGTGGGATAGGTTGTCAAGCGTTTTTGAGCACAGATCAGAAGCAGCAATTCATATGGAGCACCAAAAGTTCTATGAATATAAGAAGAAGTCAAGTGATTCCATCAGTGAACATGTTGCAAAGGTTGAAGAAATGTGCCACAGACTTGCAATTTTGGGAGAACCAGTGACAGATAGTGCCAAAATTACGAAAATTCTGATGACCCTTCCTGCGTCCTATAATCATTTCTTTTCAGCTTGGGAATCAACTCCTAAGGATTTAAGGACAGTGTCGAACTTGACGACTAGACTAATCACTGAAGAAAGTCGAATCATCTCACAGCAGAAAAGTGCCGATATTGAAGCTGCGTTTACAGCAAAGCAAAAGTGGTACAAACATTTTGACGAAAAGTTTCAAAATAGCAACTGGAAAAAAGAATGTTTCATCTGCAAGAAGAAAGATGACCACTTCAAGAAGGACTGTCCACAATACTGGAAGAATCGTCAAAACCAGGACAAATCTGGTAATGACGAAAGAAAAAGAGGAACCGGATCGGCATTCGTAACATGCTTAGCTGATATGACTGACTTTTCTGACAATAATTGGTGGTATGTGGACTCTGGAGCGAGCCATCATATGAGTTCCAGAAGAGAATGGTTTGGAGGGTTTGAACAACTACCAGACAAAATACCTGTTGTATTAGGAAATGGCCAGATAATCTATGCAGAGGGAATGGGGTTCATAAACATTGAAGCATTTGGGAATGGCAAGTGGACGAAGAGGCACTTAGCTGGTGCTTTGTATGTTCCTGGTCTAGCGGTAAATTTGTTCTCATTAGGTTCGGCTTTAGATAAGGGGTTGAGAATGTTTGCTGACAGAGATTCTTGCGAATTCCAGCTAAATGGTGAGGTTGTCGCTATTGGTCATAGAAAAAGCTCGTTATTCAAATTGAAATTTAAAGTTAAAAACACGGAAATGGTGGGAAAATCAGAAAAAGTCGTTATGAGGTTTTTCGAAAGCCATGCAGAAGGAAAACATTTGAACAGAAATGAAAACGAAGAAAATCATGATCCAAGAGCAGAAAAAAACCAAGTACACCATGAAAATGAAGAACCACGCAAAGTCGAAGAACCTCGATATGGCCTAAGAGATAGAGCTTCTATCCAATCTCCTTTGAGATACCAATCATTAATAGCAAAAACTGGTGTGAGTATTCAAGAGAGTATCGAACCTACTGATGAAGCTGATAAGTGGAAGTTAGCAACAAATCAGGAGGGATGCATAGAGAAGAAAATTGAGAAATTCAATAAGGAAACATCCAACTCCATATTATCAACTTCTGCTGAGAAGATCGAAATCGGAGGAAATCAAGCAGTGGGGGTTCCCTACACAGAAATGATTGGTCAAATCATCAGAGGCGCACTAGAAGACAGCGAAACGAGTTTTACAATACCTGTTTGGAACAAAAGAGTACGACCGTTATTCCCTTCACAGAATTGCAACGAAATCTTACGTTATAGCGATACCAACTACGCTGGTGGTGTGAGTTTTAGTCGATTAGTGTCGGGCTACGCAATTCTGAGAGGGTGGTCAGCTTGGAGTTTCAGACCAGCCGCAATAAGTGGATAAATAATTGGATAAATATTGCTCTGGTATTTATTCATAAACCCACAGGTGTTTTGATGATCACGTGATCAAGTGCCCCGAAAAAGTTTTTCTTATTGTCTTGTAAAATCTTTATGTATGTCAATACAAGTATTTTGTGCCGTTTCACTATCGTCCATTATTACGTGAAGTCTTACTCTGCTAACTTCAATTGACTTGGTCTGGACAAGAATGTCTTGGATCCAACCCTTGAGTTTTTGTAGGGAGCGAACGGTTTGTCCTACAGGGCTCCGCGTGGTCTCAAAAAATTCAATACTATCTTAAATTGATGGAAAAACAATACCTTTACATCAAAATTTTTGAGTTAAGGTGTTTTCAACATTTCAAACCTCATGTTTCAACCCTTAGGAAGTGATCTACATCAACCAAAATCTTCGGGGCACAACTAGACCCCAAATGGAGCCTACATACCAAATTTCATCAAAATCGGTCAATGCTAAGTGGAGAAAGTGGTGGAAAAGGTTCAATTTAGGTAATTTAAGTTTTTGTGCCTTCAATTTCGCGAAATACTAAGAATGAACGGCGACCGAGACCCCCTGAACTTATTTTCGATAAAAACGGTCTTAAATACATTTCGGAATCAAACTCCTCAATTATGATATTAAAAACGCTGCAAATTATTACACAATGGTTTATTATTTTTCTATAGATCACTCGTCTGCAAAGCCACCAACCATCCAACATAAAGAAAAACATCGATCGTATTTCGGTCAGCTTTAATTTGAACGGGGATTAGGCCTCTTTTGCGATTCACACTCGTGTTTCTGATTTATCGTACGTCCTAACTTTAAATTCTGGTAGGGAGCGGACGGTTTGTCCTACAGAGCTCCGCGTGGTCTCAAAAAATTCTAAAAATTCTATATATTCTTAAATTGAAGGAAAAACAATACCTTTATAATCAAAATTTTTTGAGTTAGGGCGTTTTGAAAATTTCAAAATTGATTTTGGAACCCTTAGAAGTGACCTACATCAACCAAAATCTTCGGGGCACAACTAGACCCCAAATGGAGCCTGCATAGCAAATTTCATCAAAATCGGTCAATGCTAAGTGGCAAATGTGCCGCGTACGGCGGACGGACGGCCAAATTTTTATTAGATTTTTGGATTCTACGTACCTTGAAACGTAAACCATCAAATTTTGAGGGGGTGTTAAAATTTTTTCTTTCTTGGTCGATTCCAAATGTTCATTATTGAAAATAATAAACCAAAATCAGAGAAACGCGTTTTGTGGGCTATTTTTTGTTCATTATTTTCAATAGTAACCTTTGGAATGAACCTAGAAAATTTTCTTCCCCCTCCCCCCCCTCAAAATTTGATGTTTTACGTTTCAATGCAGGTAGAATACGAAAACTGATTTGACCAAATTTGGGACACCGACTCTCTCTGGGGTCTAGTTGTGCTCCGAAGCTTTTGGTTAGCCACAGAGATTAGTTAGTTTGGGGTTTCAATTTTCAAAACTCTCGAAATAAAGGTTTTTTTTCACCAATTTAAAATAGAATAGCACTTTTAGAAACGAATGAGACCACCCAGAGCTCTGTAGAAGAGAGAACTTTAGGGTTGGGCTTCTAATAAATCAGCAACACGAGTGTGAATCGCAAAAGATGCCTAATTTCCGTTGAAATTTTATCTGACCGAAATGCGATTGTAGTTCGTTTCTTCGAGTTGGACTCGAGTTAAGCGAGTTAGCTACCAGTATTCAAACTTCCCAGTGAAGCGTTTATTTTTCTTCCCAATAAAGTTTATTGTGAAGTAGGCAGCACTTATTATTGGTAAGTAGTAACAATGGCAAAGCCGTGATCTTTGCAGACGAGTGATCTATACAGAAAAACAATAAACCTTTGTGAAATAATTTGCAGCGTTTTTCTTCTTGTAGAAATTTGTACAAAATGGTGACAAATGAACATATATTTATTGTTTTGTCGTGTTTATTTATTTGTCTATCTTTAACTCTTCAAATTAAACTTTATTATGATTGGTAGGCAGTGACAATGGCAATCCTGTGATAGATCACTCGCCTGCTCACTATTCACAAGTAAAATTGGAGGTTTTACATAATCAATCTGTTTTCCGTTTCAAATTCGAGGATAATGGAAATGCGAATGAAACTACAAATTGTAACTCATTATGTAGATTAGAATTACAAACTCACTTGTATATCTGGTCGACCTGACCTAGGAGCGACTTCAGAAGTCCCAATGAACTCGTACAGAACTACTTGAACAGTACTTACTTTGTGAAAGAAAAGGTACGTGTTCTACTTGAAAACTTACGAGCAAAATCATTTTCATTGTAGTCTTGTTACAATAGCAACTGTTTGTAGTCTACAATGTTCAATAAGTGTTTTTTCTCTCACTGTTCGTAGTATGGAAATAATTAACTAATGTCTATTTTCAACGTTCTACTCAACTCCGTTTTTATTATAATAGAAATGGTTAGTTTCGCATACATTTCAAACGCCACGCCTCTAGCCCTCTTGGAAGGTTCGTCTGGAAATACCTACTCCGTGCAACATAAAGAAGACATTCCATCAATCCCTTCCAAACGCCATTCTTTTAAAGGTGCCTATTCACGAGTTAATTTGTTGTTACTGCTTTCCCACAATTAAATCATGTATTTCTGTCCAACTCGAAATGGAAAACCTCAAATTTGACAAAAAAAAACCTATATATAGAAAAAAATAACCGTTATGTAAGGTAAGCGCACCAGTAGCGAATAATCGTCTAAAGAATTCAAAAAAATAAGGTTTTGACATCACATTTGAGGTTACTCGAATTTTATTATTGATCATATGGGTATTCCGAATGAACTACAAAATGAACAGCTCGCGACAAAAGAACAGCGGGCACGTGGACGCTGTTATAATAAACACGGGTCTAGGTATTGCCGTTTTGGACAACGTCAGTGACAACAACTACAAGGTAAGCACCTCGCAGAATAGTATTTTTTTCAGTTCATATCGTGGGTTCAATGCTATAAGTGGCTAACTCGAAATTCGTAGTTTTGAGATAATCAATAAAAACAGATGTGACGCCCGGTTGACTTCACACTGGGAGCTGCATAGTGTTTGTTTGGCTATGTTGGTGATTCCATCAGTTCTCTAAAACCCTTACCAACGGTTACCAATGGTTTTTTGTGAAAATCATATCACTTAATTAAGATAAAACAGTACTTGATCAATTGAAATGCCAGATACCTACTTTTAGCACTCACTGTGAATTAGATTTTACAGTTATCCAGGAAATTGAAGAGAGCAAGAAGCAATATTTTTGTCTAACCCTCTACTGAATAATGTTCAAAACGCAGTTTCTACACATAAAACACACGTACTTACTTGAATGAAATTAATTCGGTTGCCACTAGGTATGGGTGGGAAGGTCACTCATTTTAACTTTTAATAGACGATTTGCGCGCCTGCGCAGTAACCCCATGTAGCCTGGTTGCAACCTTCCGCGAAGAGCAGGTTTCGGTACTCGGATCGAGTTGTTTACTAGTTTTGAATGAAGTTTAGTGCGTTTTATCTTCTTTTCTAATGTGTAGTTGTCGAGTTTTGTAGTTTTCAATTCGTGCAATTTCGATAAAAGACGTTGTTTTTCATTAGAAGGGCGGCCCGGGTCCGTTTAAAGTGATTTGTCTAATCGAAAATGATGTACCTAGCTGGAACCGTCCTATCGATCAAAACAACATTTCAGGTAAGTGAACCTTTCAATTGTATCTTTTATTATTTGCTAAGTAACTTTTCATAAACCTCGGCTCTCCTACTATGAACTACAATACAGAACGATGCGTTCACAAATACAATACGATGCGCAAATACAATACGATGCGTCTCATTCAACAGGGAATAGCCTGCTGTAAACGCTGGGGTGCCGGCTTTTATTTACTTTAGCTGGCTTTAGCTCGAACCTAGGGGGAAACAACTATTTTTCAAAAACAGAAGAATGACAAATTCTCGCGTTTTTGTTTGCAAAAAGTACTACCTACGGGTTCGGCAAGATTTCAGACCCCAACTCAGACCTCAGCATCACATTTATCGAAAGGAATGCATGTTTTTTTAGAAGTGTGGACTCCGTGGGGGATTGGTCAAAATGTTCAATCTCAAAATGAAACAAAAACCCTTGAAATTGACCATTTCCCTTAAAAAGGGCTCCCGGAAAGAAAGGAGATCATTTCGGATTCAGGACCTCAAAATACGAAAACGCTGCAAATTATTACACAACGGTTTATTATTTTTATACAGATCACTCGTCTACAAAATCACCAACCATCCAATATGAAGAGAAAAAGAAAAAAAAATCAAAATCACCAACCATCGATTGCATTTCGGTCAGCTCTAATTTGAACGGAGATTAGGCCCCTTTTGCGAATCACACTCGTGTTTTGATTTATACATATATATATATTTCAATATAAACCCTTAAATTTTCGTAGGGAGCGAACGGTTTGTCCTACAGAGCTCCGCGTGGTCTCAAAAAATCCCAAAAATTCTATAGAATCTTAAATTGAAGGAAAAACAATACCTTTATATCGAAATTTTTTGAGTTAGGGCGTTTTCAAAATTTCAAAATTGATTTTGGAAACCTTAGGAGTGACCTACATCAACCAAAAGCTTCGGGGCACAACTAGACCCCAAATGGAGCCTACATACCAAATTTCATCAAAATCGGTCAATGCTAAGTGGCAAAAGTGCCGCGTACGGCGGATGGCGTACGGCGGACGGCGTACGGACGGCCAAATTTTTATTCGATTTTTGGATTCTACGTACCTTGAAACGTAAACCATCAAATTTTGAGGGGGTGTTAAAATTTTTTTTTCTTGGTCGATTCCAAAGGTTCATTATTGAAAATAATAAACCAAAACTCTGTGTAAGTTTCACCCTAACTTGTCATAAATTTCAATGACCATCTTGATGGGAAAATAGAACAGTGAAAATCTGAAGAAAAGAGGAGGGATTAAACTTTTTCTGACTCGATTCCAAAAGTCCATTATTGAAGATAATAAACCAAAATAATGGCGAAAAGTATACTAATAATAAATAAAATGAATTTATGTATTTATTTATGTGTGAATCTTGTTTCAGCTACGTGTACACTGAATGGGGAAAAAATGAAAAAAAAAAGAAGAGAAAAATGAAGAGAACTCCCGCAAGGCACGACACGGCCCATAGGATTTGACTTGAAATTCCTCGATCTAAAATTGAGTCGAATTCCCCGTTGTGCTAGTTTTACATATTGCTATGGGTTGAATGTTTGTGGATGATCCATTCCAGTTTCGTTTTATATTGTTACCAATTTCTTTGCTCTCATTGGTGTACCTGTGTAAACTTTTGGAGCCTAGTCATATGTATGAACAGAACTGATTTTTTAAAAGTAAACTGAAAGTAAAAACAAAAAGGAAACTGCAGTAGCTAAGTAGGTACTTAATTTTACAAAAAAAAATTTCCAAATGTTTTTAAATTTTGGTTTGCCTAATACTAACAAAATGTGTTTCTTGAGTTCCTACTTATTTCATAATAAAAGTATTTCGTAAAAATTACTCATGATTTTTTTTTTTTTTTTGTGAACCTGAAATTGAAAGACAAACTAAGGACAGTAAGTTGTGGTACACTTTTTTTGTTTATAGTAGGTACCTACAGGCCAGAAGCACTGAATTTCGATCCTTGGAATTCCGTAAAACGTATTGTCACTGCACTAGTAACTCAAACACTTGACATACCTACATAAAAAAATACAATGCAGTGGCTTAGTCTCTACAGTACCTAGGCAAAATAGTGAGCGACTGTTTTCTCACTGAAGAGTTCCTATCTGCTTCCTCACTTTAGTCGGTACTAATTTAAAATAAACAAATAATCTGATATAGGGTTGTTTAAACTCCACCGAATAAGAGTTATTTCATTTTTTATACCAATAATTCATTTTTATACCAACCTCACATTATACTGTTGTAGTCCGCTACCGAAATAGAATGTAGTACCTACGCCTGTCAGACATATCTTTTTTCATTTTCTAATGCAATGAGGAAGAAAAATGTATCTTGGATATATCTGCAAATGAACTTCACTGGAAATTGACGGATCCGCGTTTATTTTGGTTTTAGATTTTTTATTCGATACCTATACAACAAAAACATATTAACGTAATTCACCAAAAGGTACTTATTTAATCCCAATAAAAGTCACACGCATGTTAAAAGATAGATGGGTTTATCCTAATAATAAAATAGAGAGGTGCAACCTAAAATTATTAATTCATCGTAAAATTTACGATCATTTAATGATTAAAATATGATGCGTCAGAAATGTCCGTGATTTCAAAAATATTATACATCGGATATAATATATCCGATATAATATATCCGTACCATATTATGGTACGGCCAGACAATGAAAACTAGTATTGAAATTTAAATTATTTAAATAAGAACAAAGCCCAAGGAGTATACTTACCTAGTAGAGTTGGTTTGAAAGGGATCATTGCAAAGAAAGTAAACAAACAAGAAAGTAAACGGAAAGGTTCAAACAATTTATTCATAAAAATAAGGGATGATTTTAATTGTAGGTACAATAATACATGCAGTTGCAACGTAACTGTACAATTTCAACTATTTAACTAAAGGTTCCCGAAAATTGGAGGCGTTTCACTGAGCGAATCATAGTAGGTATCCTTGTAGATTTGACGAACTTTTTGAAACTTGGAGTCATTTTGCTGCAACGAATTATCCACGTCCGAAAAATGTTACATTTGAAACAGCCTTTGACGTGAGATTTCCCTTGTTGGTCATTCCAGTTTAGAACATCACGTAGAAATAAACACGACTGGGGAAATCTGCAGAACTTCGCGGAAGGATCGTAACCCAGCCTTCCTGACTTGGAATCACTATTGCATAATATGCCGTAGCACTAATGGTAAACCATTTTTACTGTCTGGAGTACTTTAGGATCGCAAAATTGATATAAAAATAATTGTAACTTTCGAAAACGGAACAAGCCAGCCATAAACAAACACAGAAACAACGAGAACCGGGGAAACCGTGTACCGAAACCTGCGAGATTGTAACCTCCCGGACACGCATGCGCACTGCCACTTTCATTAATAGAAATCGTCTATGGGTTTGTTCGGTGAGGCAGTCCCGGGCAGTCCAGGGCTGACCACGCCCACTTTTGGCCGTTCGGAGAGGACCAGTGTAGTCCCGGACGAGAGATTTGCCGTTCGGAGAGGCAGTCCAGGGTAGTCCAGGGTCGTCCGAACTTACTCCAGATTTCAGCGAGAGTAAACAGTCCGGCGCATGCGCATTGCACTTTTTTCTCCTGCTCCTCACCTCTCGGGTTCCTCCGCTCCTCCTCTCCGCTCCTCATCTTTCGAGAATTCAGAAGTTTTTTGATAATCCAATTATGATGTCGGCTGATTCTTCTGATTGCGAAAGTTACGTGATGAGTGTGGTTTATTTTTTTGGACGATGATGTCGAAGACATTTTCATTATCGAATTGATTTATCGGAGATTGAGGCTGAAGAACCAAAGCTACATTCAACAAGTTGTGTTGGAATTTGATGATCAACACTTCGTAGAGTAGCTGGTACGAACACTCCCTCGATTTTTCTGCTCAAGCAGGTTTGTCATCTTTCAGTTTTCCTACTGTCGATACATACTTACATCAAACTATAAAAATATTCATTCTGTTCTTCATTATTCATAATATTGTCCACTTATAGGTCCATACGGAAAGCTGAGTGCCCAACATCGGAGTTCTGATATTTTTGTGGCCAACCTACCTACTGTGGGCACCAAACTGCTTCGTTCTGGAATGTTGCTGACCGCTTCGACCTAAATATCTCTTAGCACATATGGAATAAGAAAAGTGGAATTGAAAACTAGTATTGTAAAGTAACAGTAACTATATTAACCTCTATTCATAAAACAATTGAAGACTCGGAACTTTGAAATTGAGTATGAGTAGCTTAGGAAATACGATTTTGGTAAAGAAGCATAAATCTGTATATACCTACGTTCAATTTATTTTCGTAATTTCGTTACCATTGTTCTGTCTCTATTTGAAATTATACCCATCAGTCAAGTCGAAAGCGTTTTACTTTCATTTTTCTTTAAATACAAGCGTCTTGTCGAAAATGGCCTTCCCTTTTGTATGACTCTACCTGTACCTACTCTTAAGAAAGCTTCACTTGGTAAAAAGGGTGGTTTAAGACACCTCTTCGAAGAATTGGTAGCAGTGGAATCATCTCATCAATTCACAGTAAGTAATTTTGTACTACTTGTGTAAAAATTCGTTAATTCGTAACCCATAACTTCATCTCGTAACTTAACTTCAATTTAAAGTAGTTTTACGAAGCTCCAGTCGCAGTTTCCATTTGGGGGAATAGGAAACTTTAGAAATAGGCAAATTTGGAAGTAGGCAGCTAACCTCATTTTAGAAGCATTTATTATTCCTATACAAGAAGGAGTAAAATCAAGTATTAATCAATTCGTCTATAAATTAATAAGTAAATCTTAAAATAAAATCGCAATAAATTTCACATCTCTCTGGCATGGATATTTTATACGTATGAAATATCCATGCTTCCAGTGCTGTCCCGTGTGCGTTCGGACAACACCGAATCTCGGACAGTCCAGGGCGACTCTGTGACGTCACGAGTCCTGGACTGCTCCAGTCCTGGACCGTCCAGGACTGCCTGACCGAACGAACCCTATAGCAACTTTAAAGCTCTATTGACATGAAAACACTCGAGCAAAATTATTATAATTTTTATTGTATTTTTTTTTCATTGAATCAAAATAATTGTGTCACAATACTGCCGTGCTAAGCCAGAAAGTCGTAACGTGAAAATTTGACCAAATTGAGTTATTGTTACCCGGGGGTTTAGGGGGTCGATTTCTATCGATTTTCGAAGTTTCAGAGTCGTATCTCGACTAGAAATGCCTCAAACAAGCCTCCCGATTTTTGCGTTAAGGCAGGTTAACTTGATTATGCTGAGCAACTAGTCGTATCAGAGCGAATCAGAAGAAGAAAACTCGTATCTTGACACAGTTACGAGAATCGGCCTTAGAATTTCGACGATACGACTTCTTGCATTCTGATTCGGCATGATACGACTTTTTGCCTCTGAAAACTCAGCATTTAGTGGTGACTTCAGGAACCTTCTTACTTTTACCTACACGAATACTGCCGTGCTAAGCCAGAAATTCGTATCTTGGCTTCACCCAACTTTCGGGAAAACGACCTAATAGGTTTCGTGGTGAAAATTTCATCAAAATATAGGTACTGTACATAATTATGAGATCAGAAATGCTTGCATACGAGTCTGCAACACATTGGGACATTTTCATGTCAACCACTACACAACAAGGTAGTGAAGTAAGGTTGTTAGTTCATGTACCCAAGCATCAAAGTTTTCGTGACGATTTTTCAGTTCATGTGCCAAAGCAAAGACATGAAAATGTCAATAACTCTTTCACGGGATTATTTTTCCTCCTTTTACCACAACTAAAAGTTATTCTTATATGAGAAATTAGTTGCTGAATCGATTTCTGAGGTCAAATTAAACATTTTTTAGTGTAGGTATATTGTCAAAAACTGTATAACATTTTTCCATTCTTATTGCTTCCGAGTCTACAAGGTAGCGGATTGTTTTCACTTTTCAAGGATGAAAAAAAAGTTCTCCAAAATTAAAATTTTCACTCGCGTTTTAGGTTTTAGACCTTTCTGAACAATTTTGGTTCCGTGTCTGTCTGTCTGTCATGAAATCCTTATAACGGGCATAAGTAACTATACAAAGTTATTGTCCGATTTCTATGAAATTTTCAGGGATTGTGCGGGTTCGTGTGTAGACGGTCCCCTAAGAAAATAATCATCCCCGGACTGATAAAAGTGACTGCGCATGTGCAAACATGGATTCCTTGTAACGGCCATAACTTCTACATTTCTCATCCGATTTCGATGAAATTTTCAGGGAATATGCGAATTCAGTACCAGTTGGTCCCCTATGAAAATCACTACCTTCGGACTTATAGTAGCCACTGCGCATGCGCAAACGTGAATTTCCTTGTAACGGCCATAACTTCTACATTTTCCATTCGATTTCAATGAAATTTTCAGGAATGTTACAGATTAGTATTTAGATAGTCCCCAATAAAAATCATCACCTTCGGACTGATAGTAGCCACTGCGCATGCGCAAACGTGAATTTCCTTGTAACGGCCATAAATGCTACAATTTCTATCCGATTTCAATGAAATTTTCAGGGATCTTACAAATTAGTATTTAGATGGTCCCCAATGAAAATCACCACCTTCGGACTGATAGTAGCCTCTGCGCTTGCGCAAACGTTAATTTCCTCGTAACAGCTATAATTTCTACATTTTCCATCCGATTTCAATGATGACTGATAGTAGCCACTGCGCTTGTCCCCAATGAAAATAATGGCTCCCAAGTGTATAGTACTTAACCACCGCGCATGCGCAAACGTAATAACTTGTAACAGAAAGGACGCATATATTTTCTGTTAAAAAAGAAGTCCATTTGTTCAGCTGCTGTTTGCGTTCACTGGTGGATATCTCGAAGTTGTATCCATCGTTTCGGTTCTTAAAGTGGATAACTGTAGTTATCTACTTTCATCATTGTGTAGCCGAGGCGGTGAGGTGATGGTTCCAATTCAAAAAGTAGGTAACTATAGTTATCTACTTTTAACACTGAAATTTCACTTTTGTCATTACATATCGTTACCACAAAGCCAAAACCGCCTAAGTGCCATTTTGGCTGATTTCACCTAAATTCATTTTTGGAGTCAGTTTATGATATTCTACACTACGCTAGTGCCCCAACCCCCTATTGTATGATAGCTAACGTTGTAATAATAAATGAGTGGCAGCTTCGAATTCATTTGTCGATTTACGTTTGAAGCATCAAAACTTCAAATCGGTTTTTCTCGAAACTTGGAAAATGCACTTAGGTGATTTTGGCTTTGTGGTAACGATATCTACTTTTGAAAAATTCCGCTAGATGGCCTAAAAATAATCATTTTCTTAATCTAGTTGTAGCATTTGAAAGCCCGCACCTGGAATAATGTTTGGGAGTAGATAACTGAAAATCGAGAAAATTCGAGTTAGCCACTTTTAGCACTGAGCCCACGATATTGACTTTTTTTTGGTCAGTTTTGTTTTAGCATCACTCTTAGGACTTGTTTTACCTCTTTATAAGCTTAAATCGTCTTAATTAATAAAGTAAGGTTGTTATTTGCACGTATTCACTATTGGAACAACGATTTTCGAGACTGCTCCATTGGTGAATACTTCTATTCACTATTGGAGCAGTCCTTTTTTTTTTCAACCACAGTTTTCCCTATTATAATCTTGATTAACATTTGAAATAGCGACTGTATTGTGCTATTCTAAGATGTTTGTACAAAATTTCCAATAGTGAATATGGGGTTGATGGGCTATTCACTTTTGGGAATTTGGCTATTCACTATTGGGTCAGTGGGTGTTTTGGCTTGCTCTAATTCTCCTGTTGTAAGTTAGAGCCTACTTTTTCTGTTGTTAATTCAAATCCAAGCGCATTGAAACGTGAATCATCCCTTTTGGAGGGTCTTGGGGGAGTTCTGACACAATTTAGGAGTCGATTGGATGGACTAGAAACGATTGGCCTGAGCGTGTTTCTTTCTACTAATTTTAGTTTTACCTATATGATTTTCCTCCTGGTTTGAGTCTGTACACTTGTTGTGAGTGTTAGGCTTAGGTATTTGATTAGCCCATTTCTTATAGGTACCTACCTGGGGTCTTGTGTTTCAGGAAAATGTCACCAAATTTCAGAAATTATACAGCCGAGCAACTAACGGCAGCCCTCGCCGATGTATCAAGTGGCACGTCTATTCTAAGTGCTGCGAAACATCACAAAATACCATTTACTTCTCTTTACTTCAGAGTTAAAGGAAAACGGAAAGTAGAGTTGAGCAAAATGGGTCCAACTACACAACTAACAACGGAAGAAGAGGAAATGGTTGTTACTTGGGTCATGTCGATGGCCAAAGCCGTCATCGACAGATAATAACAATCTCCCCTCAACTAGTGGTGCCAAAGGGGCTCCATGAAACATCCCGAGCCCTTTTAAAAGAGCATTTTACTGGCCAGAAGAGCCCACAAAAAAATTGCAAAACGAGAGAGGTTGCCAAGTGTAGTTACATCCGAATCATGGCGGGAGTATCATCTGAATAAATCAAGACAGAAAAATGAAAAGTTGGAAGCAGCAAAAACAAAAGCAGAAGAAAGGAAAAAGAGAAAAGAAGAAGCTGAAGAAATTAAAAAGAAGAAGCTTGAAGAAAAACTGAAGAAACAGAAAGAAAAATTGACGAAGAAACCCAAAGTTTCAGTTCGAAGATCTCGGAGACGGCATTCTTTAAGTTCTGAAGATGAAGAAGAATGGCAGCCTTCTGGGGATAGTGAGGATGAACCCCAGCAAGAGGACTTCCCAGAACCCGTGGAAGAGGAAGCAGAGCCTCACGAACTGAGCTTGGAAGCTGAGGTAACAACGAGATCCCTTAACGAGATTGCTGAAAAAGGAGAACAACCTCATAACCTAGTGGTTGCTGAACACCGTCAGGACGAATCCCTTGAGCACCTGGAGGAGGAATTCCAACTGGCAGATTCTACAATTCAACCTAATGTAAATTCTGAAAACGGAATGTTGTCCAACGACATGATTATTGAAAGCATATTTGATTTGAGTCTAGATATAACACACAAAGATTATGCTGAAAGAGATAGAGAAGATCGTGATGAAGAAGGAAAGACTAGAGAAATGGAGAGTGAATATAATATTATTGATGGTGAAGACAGTGGAAAAAAGAACTTAAAAGGCAGTTTTGTATTGGCAACGTTTCAGAAACCTCGCGGAAGTTTCAATATGGTCTGTGAAGTGGTTTCACAAGACAACACATTCGCATCAGTATTTACCTACTTACGGTCAGGTTACCAGAAATGCCATCAATAGATTCGCCCGAACATCAAGAGAGACCACAGCAATAAGATTGGACCAAATACTAGAGATTCTTCCATCCCCAACAAAATTTGGATTTGGAATTAACATAAAATATGAATTTCCCATACCACCATTAAGACTCATGTGATTTTGTGTTCCTTGTACCTATTAAAATGATTTTATAAAAAAAAAAATCTATGCTGGCTTTTTAAAACTATTATTAATGGATATCTTAAACCAAACTGAGTGCATCGATTGTTTGATTGAAGAATTTTGAGAACTATTCACTACTATAAGGTTTATTCACTACTGGGACGAAATTATTCAGCTTAGGAACATCCCACATTTTTAGCTATTCGCTTTAGGGGCATTGACTAATGCTGTAAAAACCGACTATTTTCGCCTAAAAAATATATTTTCAATAATTTTTTTTATTGTTTAATTGAAAAAGAAGGTTTTCTGAAGGCCATGGGGCCAAAAAAGTGGATTTTGCATCAAATTTGTCAAAATTACAAGGACATATGGTGAACATGGTCCCTTAATCTATTCACCACTGGTGCGTTTACCTTAATAATTTGCAACTGTTTTTCCTTTTATTTCTTTTCGGGGCGTTCACTCCCCCCACCAGTAGCCAAAAATTGGGAGTCGGTGAAAAAACAAAAACTTACGACACTTTTGAGTCAAAACTTCTTTATTCTTCTCGAATCACGTTCAAAATTGATTCCGCGCCGACTCGAATAAAAAATATCAAAGTATAAAAAGTTTATTCGGCGATGGTGACTTCAACTTCGACGCCTGGCTCGAGAGAGATGGAAGTGATTTGCTTGACGACTTCAGAGGGGGAGTGGAGGTCGATGATTCTCTTGTAGACTCTCATTTGGAACCTGGAAAACCGTAAGAAAACACTGAATGAAGCGATTTCGACACGTTTGAGGTCAATCCAGGTCAAAATAGAAGAAATACCAACAAAATTTTAGCGATTTGTGAATTTCGGCAGGATTTTTACATGAGTTGTTGCCAAATCAGGAAGCTTTACTGCTCACACAGCTGATTTGTGTGACTTATAATCACTTTTTGTGGTCTTAAACATGAGATATAGAACATTTTAGAGCTCTGAGATGAAATAAGACGGAAATTATCGCCAAATCAGGAGCTTTACTGCTCACACAGCTGATTTGTATGACTTCCAATCACTTTTTGTGGTCCTAAACATGAGATATAGAACATTTCAGAGCTCTGAGATGAAACAAGACGGACGTTATCGCCAAATCAAGAACTTTACTGCTCACACAGCTGATTTGTGTGACTTATAACCACTTTTTGTGGTCCTAAACATGAGATATAGAACATTTCAGAGCTCTGAGACGAAATAGGACGGAAGTTATAGCCAAATCAGGAGCTTTACCGCTCACACAGCTGATTTGTGTGACTTCCAATCACTTTTTGTGATCCTAACCATGAGATATAGAACATTTCAGAGCTCTGAGATGAAATAGGACGGAAGCTATTGCCAAATCAGGAGCTTTACCGCTCACACAGCTGATTTGTGTGACTTCCAATCACTTTTAGTGGACCGGTGAAGGACTAATGTGGGATATTTCAGCGTCCCCCGGGATGAACATAGAGAAGTTATCGCTAAGAGCTATCTGCGAGCTCAACCTCTCACACAGCTGATTTGTTTGACTTCCAATCACTGTTTGTAGTCCCAGAGGGGGATATAGAACATTTCAGGACTCTGAGATGAACACGAGAGTAGTTAAGGCCAATCATCCCGAGAATAGTTCCAGAAACAGCCACCACGTTGCGCTTCAAAATGAACACAAACGTAGTTCACGTTTTTCTCCTCGCCTGTTCATCCAATTTTCAATCTGAAAATTTTATTGTACTCAGAATACACATGTGAATGGCGCTCAACCCTTAAAGTTTGTTAATTTTTTGAAATTGTACATTTTTTGAAATTTTAAAATTTTGAAATATTTATTTTGGGCGTTTAGGATAATTTTTTCGAAAAACTGGGATAATAGCGCACAACGGCAATTAAGTGAGAGTCTATAAAAATTGCAATTTTGAAGATAGTGTGTGCAGCGCGATCGGAAAGCGTCGAGGCGGCGAATGCTTGGACTTCAAAAAAAATCGAAGGCGGGTGAGGAATGCGCTGGCTTTCAGAGACCCAAACACGGAAGAGTTCGGGGTCAGAAGTCAATCAGGTGCGTTGACAACAACATGGGGTGGTCGGGCGGGCGGTACTTGGAAGAATCACCAGACTCGAAATGTTTCTTGATGAATTGCCTTTTCTTCATAATCTACTTTTTTCGCTCAAGGTATCTCTGAATAACCCAGTGATAGTTCTTACAGTTGATAGTGCTATTTTTGACTACTTTGTTTCCTGTAATTTATTATGTTTTCTTGTATTAGGTAAGCTATTGTATTGTATTATTAGCTATAAGCGTCGAAGTTTATGATCCATAATAATGGGAAATGCATCTAGACTTCTTCTTCCAAATCAAAAAAATTTCAACTACATTTTTTTTTCGTGATGATACAAGAGTTAGTTTGGAAACGTGAGGTTATAGCGCTCAATCGAAGTATCTACAAAATCTACAGAATTTTATGTTTTGAAAATCGGGATTGCAGCGTAGGTGTTCTATTTTCTCTTTTATCTTTATATATATTTTATCTTTTAGAAAATTCTTTACACTCTTTTCAATTTCGAGCAAGAAAGTAAATTTTATTTTAACTCGCAACAAGTCAAAAATTATCACCTGTTGCCAAATGATGAACTTTTTGTTGTCGTAACAAATTCAAATAACAAACGTCTGCCAAGTGGGTGTGGCGCATAGCTTTCTCGTATGCTTCCCGATTGTATTGATCCGATGATAATAATTTATGTAGCATATCTCAAAACACCAATCTCTAATATAGAAAATATATAGATAAAATATAGAAAAAACGTCTGCCAAGTGAGTGTGGCACATAGCTTCCTCGTATCCATAACCCGATTATATAGATGATCCGATGCATAGTAGTTAATCTCAAAACGCCAATCTCTAAGTACCTTTCACTGCCCTCATAGGGGGGCCATCTACACGCCAATCTGAACAATCCTAGAAAATTTCATCAGTCGGATGAAAAATGTAAGTGTTATGGCTGTTACAACAAAATTTTCTTATTACCTAGCCATAGGTACATGTAATGAATACGAGGATACGTACCCCTTCCACTTGGCAAACATTTGGAAACCCACCGATTAGATTGTAAAAAGCGTGATGTTCCGTGGCCCATTCACAAACTACCAGCTAAATTTGAGTAAAATCGAGCCAACTGTTGACAGCGCACCCATTCCTACCTAGATGGATTTCGAAGAAGATTGTCTCGAGGCTGATGCGCAACAATCGTGCTAATTTCATCTATATCGGATCATGTTTCCGCTTAGATCAGCCCGGAACGAGGACGCAAACAGACGTTTGCCATTGATAGATCCAGAACCGAAGTTGTTCAATGAGCTCTAAAACGAAAAGAAAGGGAAAATGTTTGATTCTGATGTTCCAAATGAAAAAAGTGGGTGTGGCACATAGCTTCCTCGTATCCATAACCCGATTGTATAGTATAGATGATCCGATGCATAGTAGTTAATCTCGAAACATCAAAACAAGTTAATCTGTAACATCCCAGAAAATTTCATTGAAATCGGATGGAAAATGTAGAAATTATGGCCGTTACAAGGAAATTCACGTTTGCGCATGCGCAGAGGCTTCTATCAGTCCGAAGGTGGTGATTATCATAGGGGACCATCTAAATACTAATCTGTAACATCCCTGAAAATTTCATTGAAATCGGATGGAAAATGTAGAAGTTATGGCCGTTACAAGGCATTACGTTTGCGCATGTGCAGTCGTTTCTATCAGTCCGGGGATGATGATTTTCATAGGGGACCGTCTACACACCAACCCGCAAAATCCCTGAAAATTTCATAGAAATCGGACAATAACTTCGTATAGTTATGCCCGTTACAAGGATTTCATGAAAGACACACAGACAGACACGGAACCAAAATTGTTCAGAAAGGTCTGAAACGCAAAACGCGAGTGAAAATTCTGATTCTGGAGACCTTTTTTTTCATCCTTGAAAAGTGAAAACAAAGCTTCCGCTACCGTGGTAGACTCGGAAGCAATATTATGACCACAAATTTGGTCTGGAAATATCTAATTTAATAATATTCTGTGTTGGTACGGCTATGATTACGAGTAAAAGTTTCATGAAATATTTCCAAGGGTTAGTCACCTTGATTTTAGGAGGTAGGTACCTACCTAAAGGAAGTAGGTATCTTACTTACCTAACATCAATCTCCAATCAAAATATGTTCTTTTTTGGTAATATAAACAATTTTTATTATTCTCGTAGTTTATTTTTATTATTATTTTATTTTTTCATTATTATTATTTTTATTATTATCTCAATTTTATTCATTCTCGTAGTTTCGCAAGTAGGAAGGAAATAAGTACGCAGATAAATAGTTATGACATGAAAAGGTAGGTAGGCTTCTGATTACCGTAAGACGAACAGACATACCTACACCAAAATTATTCAGTAAGTTCCCAAATTCAATCAATGTGAGAGGAAATTCAGAATGAAGAAACGAACAGACTTGAAGTCACAAAATCAAAATCAGAAAGAACTAACAAAGACGTCTGCCAAGTGGGTGTGGCACATAGCTTCCTCGTATCCAAAACCCGATTGTATAGATGAAGCTGGCCGTCCACTAGGTTGACAGCGCGGCGCGGAACTGACACGGAACCAAAATTGTTCAGAAAGGTCAAAACGCGAGTAAAAATTTTGATTTTGGAGAACTTTTTTTTCGTCCTTGAAAAGTGAAAACAAAGCTTCCGCTACCTTGGTAGACTCGGAAGCAAAATCGGGGTCCGTGTTGTGAGGGTTGCGGAGGGTAAGGTGACAACAAGTCTATAGTCCAGAGGCGTAAGGGGACTCAGCTGCTAATCACCTCCCCCTTCTTAGAAATCCTTTGATTTTCGCCGCCGACGCTTTACGATCAATATATTCAATGAATTTCAAATAAAAAAATATTTTCGTACTCAGGTGAGTTAGAGGTTTGGCGCTATAACCGCAGATTTTGAAAAATGTGAAATGATTTTCAAAATTTGAACTTTAAAATTCTGAATAAAATTGAAATTACAATTTTATTTTGAAAATTTTGGCAGAGCGCCATTTGGAAACTAATAATGAGTACATTCCCGTTTTCCAAATGAAAATCGCTTGAACTGGTGGAGAGAGAAACTAGAACTACGATTGCCCCTTTTTCTACAATCGCCGGTGCTGCCATCTGGTGAAAAAAAATCTTATTAAAATCGGGGATGATTGGCCTTAATCGCTCAATGAAGAGCTAAATACGAGCCTTACCGCTCACACAGCTGATTTTTTCTACCTTCAAATCACTTCTAACGGTCATCAAGACTTTGTATAGTGAATTTCAACACTCCAAGACGAACACGACAGTAGTTATCGCTCAATTGAGACCTTTACCGCTCACACAGCTGATTTGTGTGACTTCTAATCACTTTTTGTGCTCCTAGAGGGGGGATATAGAACATTCCAGAGCTTTGAGATGAAATAAGACAGTAGTTATCGCTCAATTAAGACCGTTACCGCTCACACAGCTGATTTTTGTGACTTCCAATCAATTTTAGTGGACTGTAAAGGACAAATGTAGGATATTTCAGCGTCCCCCGGGATGAACATGGAGATTTTATCGCTAAGAGCTATCTGCGAGCTTAACCTCTCACACAGCTGATTTGTGTGACTTCTAATCACTTTTTGTGATCCTAAAGAGGGGATATAGAACATTCCAGAGCTTTGAGATGAAATAAGACGGAAGTTATCGCCAAATCAGGAGCTTTACTGCTGACACAGCTGATTGTGTGACTTATAATCACTTTTTGTGGTCCTAAACATGAGATATAGAACATTTCAGAGCTTTGAGATGAAATAAGACGGAAGTTATCGCCAAATCAGGAGCTTTACCGCTCACTCAGCTGATCTTCTTTCAAATCACTTCCAACGGTCATCAAGACTTTGTATAGTGAATTTATCTGCTACAAGATGAAAACGACAGTTGTAGTCATCGCTCAATTAACACCTTAACCGCTCACACAGCTGATTTGTGACTCAATCTCTCCTACCCGACTCTAGGAAAATTTTCTATTTGAAAAAAAAAAAAAAAAGAAAACGTGGCTACTCTCACCTGTCCCAAGTCTTGGAACCTTCACCGCAGGGAGTCTTCCTGGTGGTTATCCTCAGGACTTTGGTGGGCATCCGGATGGGTCCCTTCACCCTCAACTTCTCCTTTTTGGAGCCGTTGATCAAATCAGCGCAGACTGCAATTCGAGAAAAAGAAAATACGTTAAAAGCTGAAAACTAGTAATAGTAAAACCATAGGAGAAAATCAAGAGAAAACATTCATGCATTCCAGGATTGGATAAGCATTAGGTCAATTTAAACCATTGGTCGCGAGAAAAAACTCGGCGCTTTGCGCCTCGGCGGGGGGCTCCGCCCCCCTGCACCCCCCGGTTTATTTCTTTTAACATGTTTAATGTTTTAGGGCTGGGGGTCGTTCTGTGAATTCCGACACGCAAATCTGCAACGTTTTTTTTTCTTAGTTACCACGGACCGATTTCTTAGTTACCACGTTATATCGGCTCCATTTGGGGTCTAGTTGTACCAAGATGGTCACTGATCAGCTGAGTGAGCTCCAAGGCCATTTTCTCTCCTGTTGAACGCAGGAAGCTGAAATTTGAGAAGCAGGGTCAATGGAGAATGCTGAAGGCGCCTGAGTGGTCACTGATCAGCTGAGTGATCGGCAATCTAATTTCTCCCTTGCGAGAGAAAAACATTAAACATGATTTAATGTTTTTCCCTCGCAAGGGAGAAATTGAACAGAGATTTTTCCATACTCTGTATGAAATCATAGGAACACAGAATGTGTTTTTGCGATACTAGTCATCCGTTAAATAAAAAACAACAATAATAAATGTGGAGTTGACATTAACATGACAACCAATAAACATATCACCAGATGTTTTTTCTGTCGCTTTTTCGTGACGATTTTTTTTCGGTAGGTCATCGCAAAAACACATTCTGTGTTAAAACGCTGCAAATTACTACACGATATTCCACATTCTATCAATAGCTCATATTGATAAAAAAATAAGAAAAAACATATTCGATATCAGTGACAATGTCACATCAATATTTTTGTTTCCATATTCTATC
Source organism: Apolygus lucorum (assembly GCA_009739505.2). Taxonomy (NCBI): domain Eukaryota; kingdom Metazoa; phylum Arthropoda; class Insecta; order Hemiptera; family Miridae; genus Apolygus; species Apolygus lucorum. The sequence goes on from CM019175.2 coordinate 9,627,821, forward strand.
GATATTTTATCGATATCGATACTGCCTTCCGATATTATTTCGATGTTAAATATCGCATTGAAAGGTACATCGAATCGTCACTATTCATAAATACACGGTAGACTACAGTTTGTTCTGTTTACATTTTCGGTTTCTGAGGTTGAACGCAAATTTCTTCAATTCAGAAAAATTTGTATAAATTAGACGAATTTGAAGTATTTTAGAAGTGGAGAGATTGACCACAAAAACTGATTTAAACAACAGGTGGTCTCAGAAATGGATCTCAATAAGCAACAGGCGCTATCTCAAAGCGTAACTTTGTGTCCCTGATTATTGATGAATAACAAACTTATTTATCTCTCTCATAGACTCACTTTTCCCTTACGACTTCTTAACAGGTGTATAAACTAAAAAAACACATGAAATTCTCAATAATACACTTAAAATAAACCAAAAACTCACTATCAGAAATGTAGCCATCCTGAGATAGCATGTGTTGACGAACAACTTGAGATAACCACTGTTAACTAAGGGCCGGTTTCACCAACAATCCATTAACTCCGTTCGACGAAAACTGCGTTTAAAGTAAACTGAGATTGATCTCCAGTCAAAATTTGTTTCGGTTTCACCAAGTTGAACGGGTTCTCAGGAACGGCGTTTTCGTTGATCTCTGGTAAACTTCTTCTTCACCATCGAAGCATCGAAAATCGTCGTACAACTCTGATCTGGAAGGTGATACGAGAGATAACGACATTGTTTTGTAACAGTTTTCCCGCAGAATCACTTTTTCGATAGTTATGACTTCATTCAATCCGCGATATTTCATCAATACGTCAACTATCCTCTTTCAGCGCTATAATTTGTGTTGTTCATGAGTTCATTATGATTGTTGGAGTTCAGATTTTCGATTGGACGTCTACCTACTTCATCAACGTGAGTACATTTACCTACTTTTATCCCTGGTGATTCCCTCTTCCAGGCTCTCTGGGTTTTTCTACAAATGTGCCTTACTGCATGACTCCTAAACCATATAGGTACCTACTCACCGTTACTTTCAACTACTCTGAGCTACCTAGTAGACATAGCTAACTGCTTAATAATGTGCGGATGCAAATTTTTGTTTCAGATTTCGGATAACAGGCTACGAACTGTGTGACTTATTTTCTGAACAAATAAGGTGAATTTCATTCTTCATGTCAAGAAAACCCATTGTCACTTCAGCATTCATGAAATACTACTACGATCGGTACTTGTGTGAAATTCCATGTACGCATTTTATAAGAATGAATGAATTAAAATTATAATTATTGTATTCAATAAAACTTGATACGTATGAATTGATTTGTTCATCTGCCTACACATTTCTCCAAGTCAATCTTATGTTGCAACAAATCGGTTCTTTTTTCTCCTACCTACCTATGCTGATTATGGTGCAAACAAAAATAAATTCGTAGGTAAATAATAAGAAAAGAATTTTCGGCATAATTGTTTGAGATAGGTAATGCGTAATCAAATAATAAGAATAATCATTCAATCAAACAACTATACAAGAATATAAACGACGTAAGTAAGCAATCTTTAGTAAACACCTAACGAGAAAAAAGGAAATATGAAGAGGGGATCTTGCAAAAAAATATTTATTCACCAGATACCATATAGGTATGTAACAGTTTTATTTTCATAATGATTAACATCAGCAAAAGCAACTACTCACAATAGGTACGTAAAATGCACACAGCAACTGGGAAACGGAAATATCTGAGATGGTAACGAAACTTGTAGGCTGAAATAGCGACGTCCTGCGATGGATTTGTTAGGGACCGCGAATAATGAAATGGTTCACAATTTCGTTGTCCTTTCTCACTCCCGTATGATACCTACGAGAAGGTGCGCACCAAAGCTCGTGACATGATAAAAACTCCAGCAAAACACAGACGAAATACAGCTCGACGGAATAGGAAAAATAACAATGGCGTCCACGTCCGTCGCTTTAAACGAAGATCAAACCGATTAACCAGCCAAAATTGAGCGATCAGCGCCAAACGCCGGATGAACCGAGGAAGGCGTTGATCGCCTCTGGTGAAACCCATTTTCTCGGTTCAGTAGTTGAATCGGCCCTCGAACTCCGATCAAAATGTTGGTGAAACCGGCCCTAAGGGTCTGTTCGGAGAGGCAGTCCGGAACCTTAATAAGTGTAAATTGCGATTTACGCGCTCCCTGTTGCCCTGACGAAGAAACCAACTTCACCATTCGATTCCCCACCAAATTCAACTTAAAACACGGTTTTTAAACCGAAACAGCCAAAAAATGAGATAGCTGGTGTTGCCGCAAGCGTGACGAAATAATAAACACCAATATTCGAACCTTTTTCCAAGCTTTTCATGTTCTTGGAGGTGAGCGTGATCCGAATCCTGTGGATGGTTCTGTCCTCCGTCGTGGGCTTCTCGGGGTCTTTGAATTGACTCTAAAAAATTGAAAAATACAGCAATGAGGCGACAACGAATGGCCATAGAGGATTTTATCCAATTATTAAGTATCATGAATAAAAAAAATACAGCAATGGGGCGACAACGAATGGTCATAGAGAATTTTATCCAATTATTAAGTATCCTAAATATATTATCCAATATTTTCTAGAGATGAGGTTCTACGATTCTACAGATGTAACAACCCATCATTCTGAACATTTTAATTCTATGATTAATAATGTTATTCTACTGTCACTAACCCTTAGCTACACGCTAGCCGGGGATTTGCCAGCATTTTCAGAAAAACAGAAATAGAATGATGAACCGTTCACTATTGTCCCTCCATTGTCCAAGGTATCTTTTCTCGGACCTTTAACTGAGTAAAAAATTATCCCCTTAACAATTATTTACCTTACCTTCAGTATGCAATCAGACTGCGAAGTTTGATGCACACATATGATGATGATTATAATCATACTACTTCTACTATTATGATTTAACACGTTTGTATTTTTTGCTTGATATATAGTATCACGTTTCCTCATGTTTCCTCGTTCTTGAATAATCATAATAATAATTTTGATTATTACTAAGATATATATAATTTTGTTACTCATGTAGGTATTAAATACTAAATAATTTAATTTAATTAATTTAATGCTAATATTAAATAGCAAATTTTGCTACTTCAAAATTCATATTTTCATTACCTACCTGTTGAATAAAAAAAAATGGATTGAGTTGAAGCTCATCCTATATCCATGACTTTTTAACACGTTCAGTGCGGATCACCAAGAGGAGGTGGTCCTACCAGCCTGAACACTTTTTTTCGTTAAATAGGCTCAAAAGCATGCAAGTAATGACATTACACAGGAAATTTTGCGAAATTTCAAGTTTTTGACCATTTTTGGGGCATGACGACGCGTATTCGTCATCCGCCTGGTGAGGGTGATCATTGCCGAGAGACCCGCAATACACGTTCTTTTTTGCGGGTCCCCCGGCAATGAGTACCCTCACCAGGCGGATGACGAATACGCGTCGTCATGTCCCTTTTTTCCTTCACTCTCTGTTACTGTAGGTAGAGGAACTCTCACAATGAATAACCAAATTGCAAGGGAATTTGAAATAATCCAGTTTTTATTTGTCAAAATAAAACCATAAAAACAAACATAGTAGGTATACATAAGAGAATACAAAAAGTTATTCGTTGTTCATAAGGTGAATTCGGAGATAAGGAAATTAGAAATAAACCAGTTTTTATTTGCCAAAATAAAACCATAAAAACAAACTTATACATGAGAGAATACAAAAAGTTATTCGATATTTATAAGGTGAAAAAGCATTGAAAAATTCTAAATTATGGAGTGGAACAAACCTGGGAATTCAACATTCTATCGACTAATATTTATGAAAAATTCTAAAACATGGTGTGAGACACAAACCTGGGAATCCTTCACAGGAATCGCACCCATAGTAAGATTCTTTTTTTCTTTAGAACGAGCTGGTGATACAAGTTCAACTCATGAGAGGGAACAAAAGTTTCAATCATACTTCATGAACTAACAGTATAAAAACATAATAATTACGAAATGTACCACCTTACCTTGCTTTTTGATTCAATATCCACGCCGAATAACGAGGAACAACACGTAAAGGTGCCCCAACGTTGACAATAACACGAGAAAACCGCACATCGCACATCAAACTTTGACCCACCATCTAACACCGAAAAACACATCAGAACTGCCCCCGACGCCATCTGTGGTTCACTCAGGTACCTAAGAAGTGTTTAGCACGAAAAACCGCCAGATTGAGCCAGGCTTGATGAAAGTACAAGACTTTTTGTAGAAGGAGAGCGATGACGAACACCCTTCGTCATCCGCCTGGTGAGAAAGTCTGCCATGACGAAGGGTGTTCGTCATCCGCACTGAACGTGTTAAAACCAATTCGTGCCTTTCAGTGTATCATAAATTAATAATAAATGTGCAGGGAAATCCCCGCTAGCGTGTACGAACGTAACTCCCCACCTACCGTGTAGCCAAGAGTTAAGACGAATACATTCAATAGGTATATCCCTAGGTATATCAATAGGTTTATACCTATATCCTTTATGGATAAGAGAATCCCAGAGAGTCCTTGGTCATGATCTTGACGGGAAAACCCTACAACCACCCATGTGTACAACCGCCATCAACGTGTCAACACGTGAAAAACATGCTTAACATGAATTTCGTAGTAAAATTACGTCCGTAAAATACCACGAATACGACATATCACACAAAACACGAAATTTACATGAAAAATTAAAATTTCAGAGGACAAATCTCGAAAACCACGTGGGTCTGGGGGCTCAAAGTGAGGTTAGAGTCGACTAATAACATACAAAATTTCATGGCAACTTACCATTTTTCCTGGGATTTTCCGGTGAAAAACTGTACAGGAATGTAAGAAACAGTGGAAAAAACTTTAAAAGTTTCGCTGGTCGAGATAATCGGCCTGAAAAAGCGAATTCGCAGGACGATCAGCGCTGTTCCAGCAAAGCTAAACTTCCCAAATGGCAGATATCTTGAAGGACCTTTCAGTGTCACCAACGAAACTCGACGAAACACGAAAGTCTGTTTTTCAAGGTTCCGAAATGTAAATTTTCTTCTTGTTGAAAACTTTCCAAATTCAGCCGAATTACGTAAAAATATTTTAAAATGTTTTTTTTTAAGGATTGGACTTCATCAAATTGTATTTTAGAGATTTTTTTGATTTCTATAATAAAAACTCAAGTTTTTATGATGAATGGAATACAAAAATTTTGATGAACAAATAAAAATTTCGTTTTTCAAAACGATGGGCGAATTTTGACATTTTTCCGATTTTGGAAAGTTCGAACGCTGGACAGTTCGACCATGGATTTTCACCGGAGTTTCCTTGGATGCATGGATCCATGGATGCTAGGTCCATGCATGGATGTCCATGGACCTAGTATCCCATGGACCGGGCCTCCACCCCTTTCACCACCCATCGCCGTGCTGGTGGAAATTGGTAGTGAGTATGGTGGGGGAACGGTACTTGGGAGGTGTGGCTTAAAGTGAGTCGTGGGGTGGGGGGGCCCATCGTCCCAGTACATCACGAGGAGGCACGAAAGTTACACCTCAAGAGTAGTAGAGTATACACCCTTCCTTTAATTGCTAAATTACGTTGTAATGGAAAAAATCGTCCCAAGGTACAATACTTTCCCTCTAGATACTGATTTAATACATCAGCAGGTTGAAATTCATCACCATACTACAAAAATAACATTAACTTGAAAAAAAAAATCCGCACGTGGCCTGGATTCGAACTGTACACCTTGGGCGTCGCAGACCGACGCTCTAACCAACTGAGCCAAAGTTGTGGAGAGGTGGGGGGAGCCCGTACACTACGGTACTTCAGGGGAATGCCACGCCCCTCGGAACCGCCACATGCCTATTTTCAGATTCCGCACGCATTTTCTGAGCACGGAGTACCGGTCCATGGGATACTAGGTCCATGTGGATGTCTGATGAAGTAGTCAGGTTGGCCAATGGAAACCCCGTCGCATTTTCAATCTGGAAAAACGCTAATTGAAAAACGATGATTTCACTGGAAAATTTTCTCCAGTTATGACTCTTTACGCTAAAAAAAATTCAATAATAAACTCTATCGGTCAATCAAGGAGCTGCCTCGATGGATTTTATGATATTTAATGTGGTTTTTCTCCATCCAATCGTATTTTCACGAATTTCTCATTATATTTTGATTAAATTTAAATAGGAAATTATATTTTTGATTGAATATAAACAATGCAAAATCAATTTTTGGATATTTCGACGTTCGGAATGTTGGACAGATCGCTTTTGGAGAGTCAGTTTGGCCAACTAAACACCATCAAATTGATGTTTTTCCAGAAATCTGAGGTTGTTGTCAACACTGTCTACCAGTTTGTTCCTTTTCCCGTGCACCGACGCATGATTACAAGTGAGTACTCCATTTTCTTTGGTATAATTTTCGTAATTTCCGAAGGTTTTCTTTGCATGAAGCTCTCTAATTTGTGATTTGTAGTCCCGAAATCCGCGCGGGGAAATTTCCGAAGGCGAAACCCGGTCCGGGCCCGTTTGTCCGAGTCATAGGGATCGTCGGATGTTCTCGGATGAAAATGCGGTTCCACGCTTTCTCGGACGGCTGAAACGTCCGGATCGACGGGTTTCAGAGGTTATCTCCGGAGGTTTTTCGACGGTGAAGTGCGGATTTCCCGATCGGGGTTTTCGTTGGTCGATTGAGCCGATTTCGAAGGGTAACTAAACGGATGGAAACGATTCGGACGACCGGAACATGATGGAGGGGTCTCCCAAGGCGATTCGTGTGTTTACAGTTTGACATAACTAGGTTTCGTGGCCAGAAAATTCCGCTCGATGGTTCTAACATGGCTGTTTTCTGTACGAATGGGCGACATGGACGGCTAAATTGATCCCTAGCTACTCAAAACGTTACATTTCCATCGAAATCCCATCAAAACACGCCCAATCTAAGTTTGAAGCGAACAGTAAGTTCAGGAAAGTCATGTTTTGTTCGAAATTCACCACATCAACCCTCTCGTCCACCTCTTGAGGCTTCTTTTATAGTCAGTTAACCACTGTTTCCTCTATGAGTCAGATTTTGTCGCTGTTACGTCCTCTTCCGCGAATTCACTTGAATAACCCTTGGTAGTTGAATTCTTCGGTTTATAGGGCGAATAAATCGATATTTCACAATCCATAACGTGTTTATTCTCACTTCGAAATTCCGTCAAAATGCTCTCGAATCTCGCTTAGAAGCCGATTCTATCATCAAGTCTGAAAGTTGTTTGAATTCGCCATATTAATCCTCATTTCTGCTCCATACCTTTGTATCCTTTTAACATAACATAAAAAATCTCGTTTTTGCTGCAAAAATGAGTTTAAAATTGTCGTTGGAATGTCTCATATTTCAAATTTTCTCAAACACGTACCTACCAATTGTTCTGGTGGTCGGTTCTTCTTGACCGATGTTTGAGAAACCGATCTCTCGCTGATCAGAACCAGATTTATACTTTATCCTTTTAAAATTCAATCAAAACACTCTTCAATCTCGTTCGGTATCTGCCGTATGAGCCGCCATTGCTTTGAATTCATGGTCAACAGCCGAACAGCCCTTGTCTAAACCATCTGCTATTCTAAAAGTTAACTCGCGATTCCTCATTCCTTAAAATCTGGGTTACTGTTCGTGGTTAGTAGGTTCTGAATCTGTCTCCAGGCAGAATTTGAGAGGTCTGGTACAAATTATTTTCTTTTTTCTTTGTTTGTTTGGTTTTTCCCGCTGAGGCTCTCCAGGTTCCTGATGAAGACTTTCGTCATCTTGCCCTCCTAAAATCTTGGGTATCTGAAACTTCCATCATAATTGGACCGTGCATTCAGGAAAGTTGTGCATTCCGTTGAAATTCGCATTATCAATCCTCATATCTGCCGTAGAGCCGCCAATGTTTTGAATTCATGGTCAACAGCCGATCAGCCCGTGTCTAAACCATCTGCTATTCTAAAAATTTTCTTGCGATTCCTCATTCCTCCAAATCTAGGTTACTGTTCATAGTTATTTGATACTGAATCTGTCTCCAGTCAGCATTTGAGAGGTCTGGTACAAATTATTTTCGTTTTTCTTTGTTCGGTTCTTTCCGCTGTGTCTCTCCAGGTTCCTGATAAAGACTTTCGTCATCTTGCCCTGCTAAAATCTTGGGTATCTGAAACTTCCTCAATAATTCTACTGTGCAAATAGGAAAGTTGTGCATTTCGTTGAAATTCGCAATATCAGTCCTCATTTCTGCCTTATGAGCCGCCATTGCTTTGAATTCATGGTCAACAGCCGATCAGCCCGTGTCTAAACCATCTGCTATTCTAAAAATTTTCTTGCGATTCCTCATTCCTCCAAATCTAGGTTACTGTTCATAGTTATTTGATACTGAATCTGTCTCCAGTCAGCATTTGAGAGGTCTGGTACAAATTATTTTCGTTTTTCTTTGTTCGGTTCTTTCCGCTGTGTCTCTCCAGGTTCCTGATAAAGACTTTCGTCATCTTGCCCTGCTAAAATCTTGGGTATCTGAAACTTCCTCAATAATTCTACTGTGCAAATAGGAAAGTTGTGCTTTTCGTTGAAATTCGCATTATCAGTCCTCATTTCTGCCTTATGAGCCGCCATTGCTTTTGAATTCATGGTCAGTAGCTGAACAGCCCTTGTCTAAACCATCTGCTATTCTAAAAGTTTTGTCGCGATTCCTCTTTCCTTCAAATCTAGGTTACTGTTCATAGTTATTTGATATTGAATCTGTCTCCAGTCAGCATTTGAGAGGTCTGGTACAAATTATTTTCTTTTTTCGTTGTTTGGTTCTTTCCGCTGAGGCTCTCCAGTTTCCTGAAAGACTTTCATCTTGCCCTGCTAAAATCTTGGGTATCTGAAACTTCCTCAATAATTCGATTTTGCATACAGGAAAGTTGTGCTTTT
>CM019175.2:9636886-9649865 GCA_009739505.2 Apolygus lucorum
CCACGTTGGTTTAACCCTTTTCTACACCTGCGTCCCGCCCTGGTTCAATTTTTGAAATAACTCCCAGTTCTCGCTCCTCATGGAGATGGGGTTCCGAGTATCCTCCATTACGCGGAAACCATGCCAATAGGTTTCTTTAGATAGATTTTCTTCTTTAATTTTTAATTAATTAATTAAGCGTCACTGTGTGTTCTTTCGTCGAAATTCAATCAGTATGGTGCGAGGTTTAATCCCTGATTTTTGGCAGAACTTGAGTCGAACTTTAAGTTTTCTGATACGGATCTTGGGATACCGATTGCCCCTTTCTAGGAAAATGACCCATATCGTACTGCAAGAATACAAGAGACGCGAATCCGAAAATGATGGTTTTGAGTTAATTTTGTGGTGAGATACTCCTGGTCGCGCCCTAAGCAGAGGTATTTCTATGTGCTTCGATTGCCGCTTAAAAGCAGGGTAAGTCTCTTTCTAGGGGATCTGGAAGAACTGTTCCCTTACAAGGAGCAAAAACCACCTTTCAGTGTGTTTTTGACCTTAAGAGGAGGTAATCAGAACTGACGCTTCCTTAGGTCCATGTAGAGTGTACAAGAATATACAGGGAGTCCCAGAGCTAATCAACAATACTTCAGGAATCAGTTCCTCAATTATTTTTCAACAATTTTCCTTCCTTAGCACTTTTATACTCCGCTACGCATTGTTTTAGGTGGGCTAAGTACTGGGGGCCCTAAATACTCCACCGCCGCCCTCTCCCACTTTCTCATGCTGGAACGCACACTTCGTTTAGAAAAACTCACGGTTTTTCGCATTTAAACACCATTTACTCCCTTAAATTTCATAGTAAATACAAAAAATGGGTTACAGCTGGAAAACTGATGAAATGGAGCGTGATTTAAGTTGCCTCAGGAGAAGACAGTTTTTAGAAGGAAATAATCGTCAAAAGTTTGGAAAATACAGAAATTGACAAATTTCAAGTTTGAGGTAGAAAATACTATTCTATTACTTCTTAATTTATTCATTACTCTTAGTTATTTTTATATTTAGTTATCCATTACTTCTAGAGTACAGTTTTTCTGAACTGTCAGGAGCTCATCATTTTGATTTTGATTTTCTCAAAAATTGAGGAAGTTATGACCATTTTAGTGCAGCAAAGTTGGAAACACGAAAAACAACTTCAAAGTGGAAAAGTAGCAATTAGAGTGGGTAAGAAAGGCTATGAGGGAAATGTTGTTAGAAACTAGTTGTAGAATTGATTCCCTAAGTATTGTTCATTTGCCTTGGGACTCCCAGTATTCTCTCTAATCAATCATCCGTTTTCATATTTATATTCATTTTGATAATATGGCCATTTGAGTGATAATATGGCCATGTGAGTTTCAGTTACTTTGAAATGATCATCAGAAAAAAGAAACTGTTCGAGTAAGCTTGAAAAAGATTTCTTCCCAGTTGAGAAAGCAGATGGGAAACTTCGACGTCAATGGGGTATTTCAGTCAATTTTTTTTTCAAAGAGTATGGCTCAGGAATAACGGTAATCGGGTCTATTCGTCGAGAAAATGTTTTTAAAAAATCAGAGAAGCTAAGGAAAGTTGAAGATTTGAACGGGTGTGACGTAGCTAGCCAATCGTGACGTAGCTAAAAACTATCTAAGCTCAAAACTATCTTTGAAAAAAGTATCCATACACAGAGAAGAGATTAGAATGCTTTCACTGGTAGCAGGCTCCAGAACGCTGATCTTCCTCTTCTTTTCCGTCATATTTAAACCGAAAGAAAGAAAAGAGATCATGGGCGATACACTAGCAGAAAATGTGATAAGTCGAAGCCACAAACAAAGCGACAGACAAAAACACCGATTATAGACGGCAGACGTAGGTAACGCTAACGATTGAACCATAAAGTAACGCTATCCGAAATGAGAATCTCTTGGATACTACAAAATACTACTCACACACGCGCGCGGCGTAGTGTGTGTGCATTTATGGTAGCCCGCCTTTTTTCCAAACGTGTGATCTCTTTAATTAATTTTTCTACCACATGTTATAGTATCATTGGGCTAAAAGTTGGAGTTTATTGATTTTCAAGGGTGCTGAATCCAAATTTGAGGTCAAAAACCTGAATTCCGACCCACCGAAATACCCCATTGTTGTCGCTTTATTTCAAAGGAACAACCCACCTTGTTTTGTCAGAGGAAAAAGTTGATAATTTTTGTTAGAAGTTAATATTAATCTTTCCTTATTTCAATAATTAATCACAAAGAGGTATAATCAATTTTTATCAACCCTCGAGTGTGATTCTCCGATAAGAGATGGCGCTCTCGTCACATTAATGTTTTCTCAGCTTCCACAGAAGTTTTTTTTTCAATTGGAAGACAAGTAAATAAAGGCGTAGATCATCGAGTTCATGCTACCCCATACCCTTTTCCAACAAGAAATTTTGGAATTTGGACTATTAATGGTGTTGGGAAGGCAGCTTCCCGTCTGTAGTCCACACTTGAGGGCCATTTTGATTCTTGTTCTCTCTTCCCTTCGCTCATTCTTATAATTCTTTTATTCTGAAGGATTCATACAATGAAGACATTTCTGGACATTTTTTTGCAAACAATTATTCGAACACTCGCGTATTTAACGTAACGCAAAAACATGAATTATGGTGTTTTTGAATTTTAAAAAAAAATTGTGTGAGACATTTGCCATGATCCAGGCCTGAAATACGATAAAAGGGAATATAAAATAATCGTACAATATGAAAATCAGACAATGATCATGTTTCTGTCTCTGTAAACTTGCCGTCCCCTTTTAGCCTCAACAAACGATATTGAATTACATTCAAACTTAATCTTGGTACTTACTTGATCGATAAAAGTTTTATTTGAAAGGGACACCAACGACAACGCGGGCATCATATGGCTTCAGTACGAACAGTCTGATGACAGATCGTGAATTCCACAAGTAATAAGTACTTGGACTTAGTCTCATATAACACATTGTACAATCACAGTCCCTCGTCGATATGCCTAACGTGAGAAGGCAAAAATATTCATACATTCGTGCTCTTATTAAAAATAGGTAAAAAGGTAACACTAAGAAATGAAAGCTCAGTCGTTGAATAATTTGAATAGCATGGCGATAATTTTTCACAAAACGCCCTGACATAACTACAGTTGAAACTCTGAAAATATTGCAGTGACGTATTCGTGATAACTTGCACAGATCTTTGCAACTCTACAGAAAATAAAGAGCACTTATTCTCAACTGCACGTAGATCTAAATTACCTACTAGGATGTGGTTTAACAGCTGAACGCAGGAAAGTTGCCAACTGAAAACTCGCGAGTTCTTTTCTCGTCACGGGGCTTCTTCTGGAATAAGAAAGAAAAACAACAATTATTTTGATTGTTAATTATAAAGTACCAAATTAACCAAAGATATACAGAAGAAACAAAGGTACTCAGAAGGATCTTGGCTGCGAATGGAAATTTGGATTATAAAAGGAAGGAAGTAAGGCTTGTAAGGCTTACCGCACTAACACTGTTCAATACTGTTCATTATAGCATTAAAATATTGTCCAAGAGAAAAGTCTTTTTACTTGAACAAATATGGCTATAATCAACAGTATTGCTCATGTATCGATACTTGAGAGCACAAAGGCTACTATGTCTGTGCAAATGCGCAAATAATGTTTTGAGAAAAACGCAAAAGAAGGTTCATCAGACCACAATTCCTAAATAATGGCTCATTACACTAAACTATTTAATTTCTTCAAGAAATTTTCAAGCTGTAATCGTCAAGAAAGTCGATAATAATTTTGTTGAATTTAATTTTTCTGAATTAAAAAACAGTATGCCAAGTGGGTGTGGCACATAGTTTCCCCGTATCCATAACCCGATTATATACAGGGTGTCCCAGAAGTTAAGGTCCCCCCTCCGGCATTTCCGTATTTAATTACGTAATAAAATGGGCCTAACGCCCATTTTTCATATTTTTTTGTAAAGAATTCAGGAAAAATAAACGCAATTGACACTAACTTTGTTTTTTCAAATGGGAACCTCCATTTTTTTATTGCAGATTCAGATTCTACGTCAAATTTCATGAGAAATTCATACCAGAATCGATTTTTTTCATTGCGTGCAACTGGTACTTTTCGCGCGCAAAGTGACCAGGGTGCGCAAAAGCGAATTTTTTTCAACCCCAAGTGCGGCGCATTTTTTTTCATCATTTTTGACGCTGAATCACGTGGTGAGGTTTCCCAATTAGAAGGAAAAAATAATGTTTTTGGACTTTATTTTCCCTCCCCCTTTCGCGACACGGGCTGGGGGACCGGCTATGGCAGATTAAAGATAAACTCCTCTCTTCTAAATTAAAAAAAATGTTGGAAAGTAGGTGGGTACTACTTTACTACTTTAATGTAAATAAATCAAAAAGCTTCTTATCTAAAAACCTTTTAAAAAAATTAAAAGTTATTTGTTACTTGTCTGCAGGCAAAAGGAGGTAATTTCGAGCAGTTGCTGTAATTTTTTAATTTCATTATTATTATCTTAGTTTTTTATTACCTACTACTTTTTTTCGGAGATTTTGTAACTTTAAATTTTTTTTTGGAAATTTTGAGATGAGAAGCTTTTTGATTTTTATTTTTTTTTTTTACATTAAAGTAGATAAGTACCTACCTACTTTCCAATATTTTTTTTAAATTTAGAAGTGAGGAATTTATTTTTAATGTAGCCCGTATTGCGAAAGAGGGAGGGAAAATAAAGTCCAAAAACATTATTTTTCCTTCTAAATGAAAACGTAGATGAAACGAACGATGAAATCGAAGAAAGGACCTCACCATGTGATTCAGCGTGAAAAATAATGAAAAAAAAAGTGCCACACTTGGGGTTTAAAAAAAATTCACTTTTGCGCACCCTGGTCACTTTGCGCGCGAAAAGTACCAGTTGCACGCAATGAAAAAAATCGATTCTGGTATGAATTTCTCATAAAATTTGACGTAGAATCTGAATCTGCAATAAAAAATGGAGGTTCCCATTTGAAAAAACAAAGTTAGTGTCAATTGCGCACAATTGCGCGCAATTTTTTTGCGCAAAAGTATTTTTCCTGAATTCTTTACAAAAAAAAAAAAAAAAAAAATGAAAAATGGCGTGGGCCCATTTTATTACGTAATTAAATACGGAAATGCCGGAGGGTGGACCATAACTTCTGGGACACCCTGTAGATGATCCGATGCACAGTAGTTGATCTCAAAATATCAATCCTAAGTACCTTAAATTACCCTCATAGGGGACCATCTACACGCCAATCTGAACAATCCTGAGTGATTTCTTCGAAATCGAATGGAAAATAATATATAATATAACTTGTATATTATACAAGTTATGGCTTCAAAGTCGCACTTGGACTTAAGAGCAAGAACTTGAGAAATACTCAGTGGGAGCAAGTTCTACCTGAATCCTTACATGCAATTCGATCTCTCTTGTGCACAGGACGAATTGCACATGAGAGAATGTTCAAGCATTATTTTCGGTCAAATTATGGATGTGCCTTGCCTACATGGCTAAGCGAGCCAGGAGTTGTCCTCCTCAAAAGATTCAATCGATCTAACAAATAAGAGCCACGAAGGAAGAAGTAGAGCTGATCCGGAATATGCTCTAGTTCGCCACCCATCTGGTCGAGAAGGTACTGTATCTGTCAAGCACTTAGCTCCTCGTGGAGATACCAGTCTCGTAGACAATAGCAGCCTTCTACCCTCATCTCCTCCTCAGAATCTCACCCCACCAAGCTCTACATCTCACTCGCACATCCAATCCAATCAATCTCCTGCAAGCCAATTCCAAGATGTAGTGGATCCCCCCAACAAGCTCCGAGAATGTCTCTATCTCGGAGGAAGCTTCTCCTGGTCAAGAAATACCTGCGCCAATCGCATCTGAGTCTCTTCGCCTGACTAGAAATCGTCGTTCTCCTGCGTACTTGAAGGACTACGTAACTTTCTCATAGGCGGGGAGAATGTAGTGAAGTTAGCTCAGTTTTGATTTGAATCATTTCAGTTCACATGAACGTTTTTGTTGAAATGAACATGATAGTTAACGCTTTCTTGAGTCGCGATGGCGCAATGGGGGGTGCGCCTGATTTTTTTTTTAATTTTTAATCGAAAGTAGACCTCATCCTGAGAATTTTGACACCAGCCGTTCTCTTTTTGGATGAGTAGATCTTTTTTATGATTTTTCAAAGTTTCGAATGTTTATGACGTCACGCGCTTCCCGCTTGGGTGGGATTGTGACGTCATAAACATTTGAAACTTTGAAAAATCATAGAAAAGGGTCTTGGCAGTTGGTATCAAAATTCTCAGAATGAGGTCTAGTTTAGATAAAAAATAACAATAAACAGTTTTTCCGACCCAGGCGCACACCCCATTTAACTGTGAAGGTCGGAAAAATAATGGAAAACTGTTAATCCCAACAAAAAAATTCCCCATCTCTCTAATGCAAAAAAAAAATATATATATTCTGAAGAAATCTGATGGGTAAAAAAGAGCCTAAAGTAAAATTTTAGATAAATTTCTGAAATTTAAATTATTTGATTAATTCTAAATTTTGAGTGATTTTTTTGATAAATTTAATTCATTTCTGCCTCCTTTTTAAGCCTTTATTGCACAGTGTTCCTGAGAGACACTCTACGGGAAAAACTTCCTCAGAATCTCAGCTTTACAACGGAGTTTTACATTCGAATTTAGGGGAGAAATTTGTGTTTGAACGCGGAAAAACGTGAATTGTTTCAACGAAATCATGGTTTCAGCATGAGGCTCTCTGGGCGGCCATCATGCTGCATTCAAACAAAGTTCCCCCCAAAATTCGATTGTACAATTATTTTATTGAAAAATGAGATTCCGAGGAGGATTTTTAGTGTGTAATGTCTCTTATGAACACAACGTACTTAATAAAGGCTTCTTAACCCTGTACTTCGCAACGTCTAATATACCATACGTGTTTTCTATTCACCTTTCAACATTATAGTAACTTTTTCAGTTTTACCATGTTATTAGAGGGCCAAGGGTACACTTTAGGAGACAAAATTGAAACAAATCGGCATAGGAACACTGCCAAAATGTTAGATAATAAACTCATTACGTCTTCGATTGAGACTGCGTAGTTGTAGTTGTGTACATTCACTTTACTACTTCATCTAATTGGTGCGTGCAGCAAGTGAGAAGACAAAATTACTAGCAATATCATTCTTAAGTAATAATATATATTTTATTTGATAACAGTTCTCATTCATCTGTGAATTGGCAGTGTACAAGATATACAGATACTTACTATACGCTCAAATTTGAACGTTTTAGAAGCTTTTACTTAACATGTTTTTGGAGGGGTGGTTTTCGATTTACCAGTTTAGGGGAGGAACATTTTAATCAATCGCCATGGGGATACTTTTGCCAAGTACAGGGTTAGACAGGCCAAAAAAATTAAGTATTAGAAAATTATCAAAAGTTTTACTTGAAGCTCATTTTTTACGCATCATATCGATACCTAAAAGCAGCTAAAAGCTATGGCCATTCATCTTCCAAATGTTTTATTTTTTTCAATTTTAGAAAAACTCAAATTTAACAAAACTATTATTGACCTTCTTGACGATTATAGCTTGAAAATTAGTAGAAGAAATTAAAGAGTTCAGTGTAATAAGCCATATTATTAGGAATTGTGCACTGGTGAAACCTTCTTTTACGTTTTTTGAAAACTCCGTTTTTGGACATAGCGCTTTT
The DNA here is from genome assembly GCA_009739505.2 of Apolygus lucorum. Taxonomy (NCBI): domain Eukaryota; kingdom Metazoa; phylum Arthropoda; class Insecta; order Hemiptera; family Miridae; genus Apolygus; species Apolygus lucorum. Next base: position 9,644,629 of record CM019175.2, read on the forward strand.
GTGCTTTAAGGTATCGATATTTTCTCAAAATATTTTGTTAGGCATTAAAATGGGATATTTAACATTTTTTCTTACAGTTCTTTTATGTTTACATTTACACGGTAAATTAGGGTAGTTATGACAATTTAGTGATGTGAGGTCGAAAACAAGACAAAAATCTTAGAAATTTAAATAATTTAAGAACTTTTTGTTGGAAATTAGTTGTATAAACGAACTTGAAGGTTGGACAGAAGGGGTTCACCCTGTGTACATCAAAGTAATAACAGCAGCACTTTAGTACTTGTTTTACTGAAAGCTTGGTTTCAGAGTCCGATCCCGGAGATTAGGGGTGAGGGACAGGATTGAATAGCCTTCTCCTCCCCTTACAGTTTCAGTTCAGTCCAAGTCCCATGAGGTCCATTTCCCTTTGGGTAGCTTTTAGTTGTCCTGAATTCAGACCATATAAATGTTCCTCAAGTTAGGACTAAGGAGGTCATCCACTCTAAGATAAACAATGAGTAGCCCGCTCGTACCAGATCCTTGGTTGACCCTAGGGATGTCCGATACTTCAAAAGTATCGATATAATATCGTATCGATACATCTAGAAAGTATCAAAAAGTATCAATACGATACTTTCAAAAAGTATCGATATTTTGAAGTATCGATACTTTTCGATACTTTCACAAAAATGGGTGAAATTGTTGTTTATGTTTCTCTCCATCAGTGTGACATCTCTCCATCACGAGGATAATAATTAGTATAGAATAAACAAAACAATAAATCACTCATTTTGTTATTTAAAACTTGTTTTGACATTTCATGTCTTTGCTTTGGCACATGAACTGAAAAAATCGTCACGAAAACTAATCAAATCTTGCTCACGCGACCAATAAATAAAATAGACTCACTGTGTTGCGTAGAGAACAATCAACAACCTTACATTTTGCTTTGGCACATGAACTGAAAAATCGTCACGAAAACTTTGATGCTTGGATACATGAACTGACAACCTTACTTCACTACCTTGTTGTGTAGTGGTTGACATGAAAATGTCCCAATGTGTTGCAGACTCGTATGCAAGCATTTAAAATTGAGTTAATGATTTTGCTTAGGCACTTGCTTTCATATTGCACTTGTTTGGGTTAATATTTTTTTTGGTGGTCCTTCTATATGGTGGAGGACAGCAGGTTATCATAGAGGGCTGGAGGTGGTGGTACATCATCTTTGTTAAATTTGTTGAAGTTTGTTGGTCTCCCAACAATCTACGTAGAGATAAAGGTACAGTCAAGTAGGTACCTTCATGTCGTAGGTGTTGAAACAGATAAAATGTGAGATACGAGTATAAAAAAGTATCGCTTCCGATACTGGAAAAAAGTATCGATACTACGATATACCGGGTGTCCCAGAAGTTATGGTCCACCCTCCGGCATTTCCGTATTTAATTACGTAAAAAAATGGGTTCAACGCCTTTTACATATTTTTTTGTAAAGAATTCAGGAAAAATACTTTTGCGCAAAAAAATTGCGCGCAAGTGCGCGCAATTGACACTACTTTTGTTTTTTCAAATGGGAACCTCCATTTTCTATTGCAGATTCAGATTCTACGTCAAATTTCATGAGAAATTCATACCCGAACCGACTTTTTTCATTGCGCGCAACTGGTACTTTTCGCGTGCAAAGTGACCAGGGTGCGCAAAAGTGCATTTTTTCAAACCCCAAGTGTGGCACATGTTTTGTCATTATTTTTTGACGCTGAATCACGAGGTGAGGTCCTTTCTTCGATTTGATCGTTATTTTTCCAAATTTAGAAGGAAAAATTATGTTTTTGGGCTTTATTTTCCCTCCCCCTTCCGCAATACGGCTGGGTCCGGCTATGGTGGGATTAAAAATAAATTCCTCACTTCTGAATTTTAAAAATTTTTTCAAAAAGTAGGAAAATTTGGAAAATGTTTGTTAAGTAGATACTTACCTACTTTAATGTGAACAAAAATGAAAAAGCTTCTCGTCTAACGGTCTTTGACCAGTCGGGTGCCGACCCCCAACCGAAGGTGAATAATGATAAGACATTCATTCTTATTATTACTTTTTTGAGCTTTTGTAACTTTTAATTTTTTTTTAAGATTTTTAGATGAGAAGCTTTTTTATTTTTGTTCACATTAAAGTAGGTAAGTATCTACTTAACAAACATTTTCCAACATTTTCCTACTTTTCGAAAATTTTTTTTAAAATTCAGAAGTGAGGAATTTATTTTTAATCCCACCATAGCCGGTCCCAGCCCGTATTGCGGAAGGGGGAGGGAAAATAAAGCCCAAAAACATAATTTTTCCTTCTAAATTTGGAAAAGTAACGATCAAATCGAAGAAAGGACCTCATCTCGTGATTCAGCGTCAAAAAATAATGACAAAACATGTGCCACACTTGGGGTTTGAAAAAATGCACTTTTGCGCACCCTTGTCACTTTGCACGCGAAAAGTACCAGTTGCGCGCAATGAAAAAAGTCGGTTCGGGTATGAATTTCTCATGAAATTTGACGTAGAATCTGAATCTACAATAAAAAATGGGGGTTCCCATTTGAAAAACAAAGTTAGTGTCAATTGCGCGCACTTGCGCGCAATTTTTTTGCGCGAAAGTATTTTTCCTGAATTCATTACAAAAAAATATGAAAAATGGCGTTGAACCCATTTTTTTACGTAATTAAATACGGAAATGCCGGAGGGTGGACCATAACTTCTGGGACACCCGGTATATCAGGGGAAAAAAGTAACGATATGTATCGATACTTTAGGGCAGGGGCGGCTGCTGATAGGAGCATAGGCGCATGTGCACCCCCAGCCAATTAAAAAAGAAAAAAAAATCAAAGTTAGTTTCTCTGGGTTTGAAGAGTAAGTTGGCTAGTGACAGAAGACACGATCGTAGGCTCTGTGCTAGTTGAATCTACGCGCGAAAACAGTGGCGGGGAGATCCCTCTTTTCCGACCAATCAGCGGCGGTTCGCGCAAATCCAGTTTTATGCGCCTTTCTTGACTAGAGTCACGTGATTAGATGGAGGTGTGCTCGTGAGATTGACCAACCAGAGAGCACGAAATGTGACCTTGGGGAGCAGCACGGGGGCTGTGCACCTCGGGTGTGTGAGTGAGTGAATTTCCAATTTTATTATTTTGTCTTCCTGGCTCACTGGTTTCCCGGTTTCCTTATCGTAAACAAACAGAACTGATAAGGACATTTCCCGTTTTTCGTTTTCGGTCCACCGTTTTGTTCAAAGTATTGTGATTATTTAGGAGTGTTGTAGGTAATATGAATAATTCGGTGCATTACATTAACGTAAACTATTCGTGTTTGTCGGTCTTGGAAAAGTGCAACATTCCAGAAACTGGCCGCCCCTTGCCGTCTCTACCTGGATTCCAGCAGACGTTGGAATTTAAAAACCGTGCAGATTCGTACCGTAAGTTTTAATGTCGACTATTATAAGAAGGTAGAAGTGGGTGTGAAGTGACTAACTGACAATTTTGCCTATTTTGTTCCACCAACCGAAATGAGGCTTGGGTTAAAGACGGCATAAGTGATCTCCCATAAAAAACGCATTGGCTGTCTCCCGTAAAAACGCTCTGGTAGATTTGCGTATATTGGGTCGTCAAAATATAATGCAACAACTCGAGAGTGCACATCATCTCAATCTGATGCAAAAAACCAAAACGGTTAACAAAAATAGGTTCTCCTAGGTACATTCTGTCTCGAATCATCGTTAATTTTTCTTCCGAGTTGGACGATGTTTTGGATCGTCACGGGCAAATACACATTTCAGCTTTGCAGTAAGATGGATGCATTTCTTGGGTTTAGACCTTTGATGATTAACCATTTCAGAATTTCTGTTAACCACTGGAGAACATTATTTTTCGTGTCTATTGCACCTACGTATTTAGTACCGTTTGCAATTTTAAGATGGAAAAGTTACCATGATTTATCCCTTTTACATATCGTTGAAATTTCTATTTGGCACCTATTCTGTCCCTTCTCCATAGCTTCTCCTGATCTCCGTGCACCCCCTGAGTTCAGGGCAGGAGCCGCCACTGCTTTAGGGATATCCCTAGTTGACCCTCTCCTACGCCATGTAATCGGCCTGTATCGCTATATACGTTCAAAGCCTGCTGCAGCCTCTAATAGTACGTCAACCATATAATTTCCGAATTTTTGCAGTATTGATGTCTGCTAATAATCTCTCTGCAAGTTTTACAACCACGAGATCAGGACAATAACCTCGTTGAATAGCGGCTCAAGTCATACTGGCCATCCATGAGCATAGCCAGCTAATGGGGAATTTGACTAATTGAAATATTGGAAGGTCTTCATCATTCCATCATAGTGCGTATAGTAGTTTACCTTCTTTAAGCATTCCAAAGGATCCAATCATAGCGAGGACCTGCGCCCTGGATTTTGCCTCCCGGTGACCCATGTCAGCGGCGATTTTGTAGAGTTCCAACATCAGTTGACTGGTTACAGGATCGGCTAAACAGGAATACATAATATTATGGGCTTTGTAGAACACTTGAAAGAATTATCATTTCATAGGTGATAGGCCGTACTAAGTAGACTAGTTCTACAGCGGCTGTGGTAGAAAAACGCTGCAAATCATTGCCCAAAGGTTTATTATTAGATCACCCTTCTGCATAGATCCCTCCCTACCAACCGTAGGTACCTACTACCTACTAGGGCATTTTTGAAAATTTCAACTCCAAACATCAACCAAATGGAAATGAAGGGTAGACATTTTAGAATCATCAAAAATTAACTTCCCTCGAACGGGAATTGATCTCCTATCGTTCCGATTCTGAATCGAAGCTCCTACCACATGAGCTAAGGAAGCGAATGGACAGAAATGCGAAGAGGTCGCTGATCACAACATTAAGCAGAAAACTCACGGTCAACTGAAGATTCGAAAGAAGAAGCCAGTTGAATATTTCGTCTGCGTTGTGGCTGATGTCGATGAGGGAGTGGAGAAGTCATCGCTACTACTGTTCCAGGAATCTTGCTTGACTCCATCACCAACTGAAATGATAACGAAGGGAATAATTTTGGGTGAATTCGAATTTTTGAAGAATAGCAGAGCATCTTTCAAATAAAAAGAGAAATTAATTAAAATATCAATGGGTAAGAAACAGAGATCAATAGCTACCTCGGTAGAATCCAGCAGTATGATCTCAGTAGATACTTAAACCTACATATTTCAGTAGAACAAAATATCAGGTAGAACTTGAGCCCTGG
>CM019175.2:9649965-9740428 GCA_009739505.2 Apolygus lucorum
TATATATATATAATATATATATATATATATATGCATATTGCGTGCAATCTGGCGTCCGCCCTACAGAAAGTTGCATTCAAAGTGGCGTCCGGTGCAAAGTGGCGTCCGTATACGGACGTCATTTTACACAACAGGCTCATCTTGTACAGAATGATCCATTGAGGCGTCCCCCCTTTTTTTTAAGAGGACGTCACTTTGACGGTTTTCTTCAGTTTTCGTATAGATTTAGTGCACGAAAATTCCGCTCGGACGCTGCACACGTTTCGTATATGATTTGCAAAAGTTAAACTTTACACGAAGCGGTGGAAGTGGCGTCCAGGTTGCAACCCCCGGTTCTCCCACTCCAGCAGCCATCGAACTGCGCCTACTCCCATCCAAAAGCACTGGGCATTCTCTCTCCCTTCACCGGGAAAAAGTTGACCCGTTTTTTTTTTCCAGATACCTTTATAGCATCGGGAAATACTATTTTTCACATCACATATTAATTTAGAACGTCAGTGAGGGTCTTATTTCGCTCTTATCACTCGGTCCCTGCGTTGTTGGTTCTGCGACACCAAACCTTCCCAATTGGTCCTAAAGTCTCAAGTTTTGAGAATGTAGGTTGTACTGTGTACTTGTGTACTACCTACTGTCAGTATAATATAGGTACTCATAACAGAATAAATAAATGCAGTGGGTCATTTTCAAAACCGTTTATTAAATGCTTTAAATTGAAATACAATATTGAAATTGATCCTAGATTTATGAAAAAATGTATGCGATATTTTTTATGTATGACGAGGTGAGGATGAAAGGGTACGCCGGCCAAAAGCATCATCAAAATCAGTTTAATATCTAAACTGCTATTTTCTTAAAAATTGGTGAATTTCTTTTTGGGTATTGAGTAATAAATTTTCAAATAGTCAAAAAGATCAGGGAACAACATAGAATCTATGTTGTACAATATCTGTTGTTGTACAATATCTGATATTGTATAGAATCTATACAACACCAAGCAACACCACCTAATTGACTTTTCCCAGGTTCACAGGAGACACAAAAAACTGTTTTATTGTAATAAATTATTATTACCATGCACCTTCTTGTCATATTACCACTATGAAGCCCCTCAAAAACTCATTCATATAGAAAAAATCCAAATACCTAATAATTTCATGAAAATCGGTCAATTAGGTGGTGTTGCTGTTTGAAATTTGCAATAAGGTGGTGTTGCGTGGTCAATTAGGTTGTGTTGTCTGAACGAGATTTGTAAGTTAGGGTGTGTTGTAATGTGAACATTAGGCTGAATCTTTTTCTTAATTTAAATTTTAAAAAAAAATCCTTATCAGTGTATAGTTTTGGAATGTCAGAATTTAAAATAGGGGAGAATAATAAAACGGTAAACCACAATGTATCAATAAAAAATATTTTTAATTCATCTTTAAAAGAAGTATTTATCTTCAGCAAACATTTTCAACTAGAACATTAAACAATTTTGCAAACATTAGAACATACAAATAACTAGAACAAGTAGGTAACTAGATAATAACTACAAAACTAATTCAAATAAGCTTAACTAGAGCAATAAAAAATGAATAGGCTAATGCAAGTAAAATACAACTAGAACAAATGAACTAGATAATTTATACAAATAACTGGAACAATAGAAAAACGTCTGCCAAGTGGGTGTGGCACATAGCTTCCTCGTATCCATAACCCGATTATATAGATGATCCGATGCATAGTAGTTAATCTCAAAACACCAATCTCTAAGTACCTTTCACTACCCTCATAGGGGACCATCTACACGCTAATCTGGACAATCCAAGAAAATGTCATCAAATTCGGATGAAAAATTGAGTGAGTAGATGTATGTGATTGGATCAAAAAAATTCTTAGCCTTGGCTGGGATTCGAACCCGCGACCCCTGGAGCTCAAATCAAGACTCATTCCTCTGAGCTATTGAACTTGTCATGAATAAGATTTGAGATTCTCAGAGAAGACAATCCCTCTATGAATAAATCCCTCTATGAAGAACAATTCTCTATGATTTTCATAGGGGACCATCTAAACATTACTCTGTAACATCCCTGAAAATTTCATTGAAATCGGATGGAAAATGTGGAAGTTATGGTCGTTACAAGGAAATTCACGTTTGCGCATGCGCAGTGGCTACTATCAGTCCGAAGGTGGTGATTTTCATAGGGGACCATCTAAATACTAATCTGTAACATCCCTGAAAATTTAATTGAAATCGAATTGAGATTGTGGAAGTTATGGCCGTTTCAAGGAATTCACGTTTGCGCATGCGCAGTCGCTTCTATCAGTCCGGGGATGATGATTTTCATAGGGGACCATCTACAACTTAATCCACATAATCCCTGAAAATTTCATTGAAATCAAGTTGAAAAAGTGGAAGTTATAGCCGTTACAAGGATATTCACGTTTGCGCATGCGCAGTCGCTTCTATCAGTCCGGGGATGATGATTTTCATAGGGGACTATCTACAATTTAATCCACATAATCCCTGAAAATTTCATTGAAATCGGATGGAAAATGTAGAAGTTATGGCCGTTACAAGGAATTCACGTTTGCGCATGCGCAGTCGCTTGTATCAGTCCGAGGATGATGATTTTCATAGAGGACTGTCTACACACCAACCTGCACAATCCCTGAAAATTTCATCGAAATCGGACAATAACTTCGTATAGTTATGCGCGTTACAAGGAATTGATGACAGACGGACAGACAACAGACAGACAGACACGGAACCAAAATTGTTCAGAAAGGTCAAAAACGCAAAACGCGAGTGGAAATTTTGATTTTGGAGAACTTTTTTTTTTCGTCCTTGAAAAGTGAAAACAAAGCTTCCGCTACCTTGGTAGACTCGGAAGCAATTAGCAAAAATTATCAACTAGATTTTTTTTCAGTTATACTGTCTTTCTTTTTTTCTTGGGAGGATCAACCCTCTGTTCTTTCCGAGGAAGCTGCGCTCTTTGTGTCTCTTCTTTTGGTTTATTATTTTCAATAATGAACCTTTGGAATCGACCAAGAAAAAAAAAATTTTAACACCCCCTCAAAATTTGATGGTTTACGTTTCAAGGTACGTAGAATCCAAAAATCGAATAAAAATTTTGGCCGTCCGTCCGCCGTACGCGGCACTTTTGCCACTTAGCATTGACCGATTTTGATGAAATTTGGTATGTAGGCTCCATTTGGGGTCTAGTTGTGCCCCGAAGCTTTTGGTTGATGTAGGTCACTCCTAAGGGTTCCAAAATCAATTTTGAAATTTTGAAAACGCCTTAACTCAAAAAATTTCGATATAAAGGTATCGTTTTTCCTTCAATTTAAGATTCTATAGAATTTTTAGAATTTTTTGAGACCACGCGGAGCTTTATAGGACAAACCGTTCGCTCCCTACGAGAACTTGAGGGGTTTCCTTCGTTTTATAACAGAAACTCCTGTAAGGAACTCTATTTTTCGAATCGAGTGTGAAGAGTTTATTTCCTCCGAATAAACTTGATTGAGAAGGTGTGAAGGTAATTATGTAGTAGGTAGGTAGCAAGTACCTATGGTTGGTAAGTAACAAATTTAAAAAAAAAAATAGTGACAATGGCAAAGTTGTGATCTCCGCAGACGAGTAGAAAAAAAACTTTTTTCTTGGAATTTTTAAAGAATTTTTTCTTAGAACTTATTTAAAAATAAGTCAATGTGTTTCTCTGCGTTACAAACATCTGAACTCTACCATAAGAAAAAATTATATCAGTCACATGAATAGGGTCCTGTTCCAGGACGTAAACGTCGTGCTAACAATGATAGAACAATACTGAAGACTAGCTTGGCCATTTTCTCCACCTCCATTTACACCGGACTAGTCAGAAACCATGGACTGATTTGGTTGAAATTTGGTATATGGGCTCCATTGGGGGTCTAATTGTGTCTCGAAGCTTTTCATTGATATCAGTTACTTTTGAGGAGTAAAAGTTAAGGGTTGACATTTTCAAAAGTACGCTAGCTCGGGAACTCTCAAAACAAAGGTATTGTTTTTTCACCAATTGAAGATAGTATTGAATTTTTAGAAATTTTAGAGACCACGCGGAGCTTTATAGGACAAACCGTTCGCTCCCTACGAGAACTTGAGGGGTTTCCTTCGTTTTATAACAGAAACTCCTGTAAGGAACTCTATTTTTCGAATCGAGTGTGAAGAGTTTATTTCCTCCGAATAAACTTGATTGAGAAGGTGTGAAGGTAATTATGTAGTAGGTAGGTAGCAAGTACCTATGGTTGGTAAGTAACAAATTAAAAAAAAAAATAGTGACAATGGCAAAGTTGTGATCTCCGCAGACGAGTAAAAAAAAAACTTTTTTCTTGGAATTTTTAAAGAATTTTTCTCTTAGAACTTATTTAAAAATAAGTCAATGTGTTTCTCTGCGTTACAAACATCTGAACTCTACCATAAGAAAAAATTATATCAGTCACATGAATAGGGTCCTGTTCCAGGACGTAAACGTCGTGCTAACAATGATAGAACAATACTGAAGACTAGCTTGGCCATTTTCTCCACCTCCATTTACACCGGACTAGTCAGAAACCTACCAAAAATCTTAAATTGATGGAAACACAATACCTTTCTAAAAAACTTTTTTGAGATAGAGCGTTTTCAAAATTTCAACCCTTAGAAGTGACCTACAGCAACCAACATCTACGGCACACAACTAGACCCTAAAAGGCCCCTATACCAAATTTCATCAAAATCGGTCAATGCTGGGTGACGAAAGAGCCGAGTACGGCGGACGGACGGCCTAATTTTTATTCGATTTTTGAATTTCACGTACCTTGAAACGTAAACCAACAAATTTTGAGGGGGGTTAATTTTTTTTCTCGGTCGTTTCCAAAGGTTTGTTATTGAAAATAATTAACCAAAAAAAAGGCGAAAAACTCGGGGATTGAAAATAATGTGGGAGCCAGACGAGTAAAGATGTGATAATGAGAGAGGCGCAAACCTCAGAGGTAGAAGTTCAGCAATCCCCGTTCGTAGGAGGTTGATCCATAGCGCGGAAAATTCAAGTTGGGCGGGAATTACAAATTTCGTCCACTTTCCACCGTCCATGTTAGGATGACATGACGAGTTTGGTATCAATTCCTGTGTAATTTTTCACGCTGAATCCGTTAGTGATACTTACAAATGATTTTGACGGCTAGAAAGTGGATTTTTTGAAGAAGACCTCCATTCGTAGATATGGTAGTGAGTATAAAGTAACACCTTTCTTTTATTATTTTTCTGTATAGATCATTCGTCTGCAAAGATCACAATTTTACCATTGTAACTCTTTTTACCTGCTACATAATTACCTTCACACCTTCAAAATCAAGTTTTTGGAAGAAATAAACGCTTTGCATTCGATTCGAAAAATAGGGTCCTTCGTATGGAAATTTGATTACTGGTTGCTACGGAAGCAAAACTGAATACAACTCGAAGAAACGAACAGCGATCGCATTTTGGTCAGATAATAATATTATTTGATAATAGTATTAATTATTAAATTAAATTAAATTAAATTAAATATTTAATAATAATAATAATATTAATAAATATTATTTGAACGCGATTAGACCTCTTTGGTGATTCACACTCGTGATTTTGTTTTATCGAAGGAAAAACCTTAAGGTCTCGTAGGGAGCTAACGGTTTGTGCTGCAGAGCTCCGCATGGTCTCTAAAATTTTAAAAATTCTATGCTATCTTAAATTGATGGAAAAACAATACCTTTATATCGATTTTTTTGAGCTAGGGCGTTTTCAAAATGTCAACCCTTATTTTTCATCCCTTAGAAGTGAAGAAACCATGCTTACTATTGGCTGGGGCGTTAGTGATTATTCGGTTAGGAAGATTATTCGGTATTGAGAATAAAATTTGAAAAAAAAATGCTCTCCTGTAAAATTCTATTTTTTGTACTTACCTGGTTTTTCCCCACCACCAGCCAATTCATTGACCTGGAGAAGATGGGATTTTGGCAGAACTGTAGAAGAATGGACGAGAAAAATTGGAAAAATCATTGCACTCCCCGCATGTGTGTACTAGTAAAATTCGTAAATTGGTACTACGAATCCCATCATGCTCGTACATTCTTATTACAGGATCTAATTCCAAATTCGAATAATATGGAAACAATATTTTATTGATGTTAGGAAGCTATGTGCTACGCCCACAAAGGTAGTAAAATACGTAAATTGATACTACAAACCCCATCCTGCTCGTACATTTGTATTACAGGATCTAATTCCAGATTCGAAGAATGTGGAAACAATATTTTATTGATGTTGGGAAGCAATGTGCTACCCCCACAAAGGTAGTAAAATACGTAAATTGGTACTACGAACCCCATCCTGCTCGTACATTTGTATTACAGGATCTAATTCCAGATTCGAAGAATGTGGAAACAATATTTTATTGATGTTGGGAAGCTATGTGCTATGCCCACAAAGGTAGTGAAATACGTAAATAGGTACTACAAACCCCATCCTGCTCGTACATTTGTATTACAGGATCTAATTCCAGATTCGAAGAATGTGGAAACAATATTTTATTGATGTTGGGAAGCTGTGTGCTACGCCCACAAAGGTAGTGAAATACGTAAATAGGTACTACAAACCCCATCCTGCTAGTACATTTGTATTACAAGATCTAATTCCAGATTCGAATGATATGGAAACAATATTTTATTGACGTTAGGAAGCTATGTGCTACGCCCACAAAGGTAGTAAATACGTAAATAGGTACTACAAACCCCATCCTGCTAGTACATTTGTATTACAAGATCTAATTCCAGATTCGAATGATATGGAAACAATATTTTATTGACGTTAGGAAGCTATGTGCGACGCCCACAAAGGTAGTAAATACGTAAATTGGTACTACGAACCCCATCCTGCTGTACATTTTTATTACAGGATCTAATTCCAGATTCTAATAATCTGGGAAGAATATTTTATTGATTTTATTAATAACAACTTATTAAACAACTTGTGAGGGGGGGTTCTTTTCTACTTCTCTTTTGCTTCCTCACTACCGAAGGTTGGGAAGCTTTGTATTCGTGAAAGAAGTGAAAAAAAAAAATTTCCTCCAAAATCAAAATTTCCACTTGCTTTTTGCGTTTTAGAGCTTCCCGAACAATTTTGGTTCCGTGTCTGTCTGTCTGTCGGTCTGTCTGTGGTCAATCCTTGTCCCGGGCAAAACTATACTAACCTGTGGTCCGATTTTGATGAAATTTTCAGGGATTGTGCGGGTTAGGTCCTAGACGGTCCCCTATCAATTTCAGCACCTTCGGACGAATAGGAGCGAGTGCGCATGCGCAAACGTGAATTTCCTGGAACCTCGGTTTCTCGGTTTCTAATGAACCGATTTTGCTCAAATTTGGAGGTTAGTTAGGGACTAACTTCTGAGAGACACCCTATAAGTTTCAATCAAATTGGTCAAGCAATAGCCGCTGCGCATGCGCGAACTTTAAATTTATTGTTACAACCAAAACTTCCCAACTATTCAACCAATTTCGACGAAATTTTAAGGGATTGTGTGGGTTAGGTCCTAGACGGTGGTTTATACCTACACTCTATCGTTCTTTTATTTCAGTGGTTTATATACCACAACTATTTACAACACTATTAAAACATTAATACCTGCAACCCTATCCCGCATATTATCGCCAATATTTTGGTATTCAATAACTCTTTGAATCATAATTTTTTCACCAACTGATTCTATTCGTCCATGTTACAATGAGTGAGGAAGCTATACTGCCCACCCAACTTGGCAGACGTTTTTTTCTATAGTGATACATTTTGCGAACCATATAGAACCATTAATTATGGATCAATGTCCCTCCCTCATTATTAAACTTCCTGGTCCTTAGGAAGGGAAGTGGGGCCTAATAAACTCGGCCCGATTTTATTTCCTATGTATGATTTTTTCTCTTGAAAATTATATTTTCCCCATTTCTCTCTTATTGGTCCTTTTTGGCAATTACCCATTATTTTTCATGTAAACAACTTGTGAGGGGGGGTTCTTTTCTACTTCTCTTCTACTTTTCTATATTGACACATTTTGCGAAACGTTCTGAGATTGAATTGGGTGAGTTCACCAATTTGGCATTCTCCCACACCCTTGAAAACGGCTGGTTCCAGCCCTCAACTCTGCGGCGCCTTGCCAGCGCTATTCACACTGCAGCGGAATTGACGTCCAGTAAGCTCGAGCTTACTGGACGTCAATTCAGCTGCTGTGTGAACGGAAGCCACTATGCGTTCATATGTACAGCGTATATGTGAAGAACTGTATATGTCATCAGCAAGCGAAATGTGAATATCTGAGTCGGTTAACCAAGTATCTCGGCCTTAATTAATGTTGGAATTTCAAAATTTTGTTAAAATGACCACTCCTTCAGGGGACGCACTTACCACAACTATGATCGGACGTCATTTGTACCAAGAGTTTATGAGATAGATATATAGATATATATAGTATAGATAGGAGATAAGAATCTCTCTCTAATCTCTCGTATATATATCATATATTGTCTTTCTACTCTAATACGAAGATTCCTTCTCTCTATTCTTCGCATATCTCTATCTCTAATATCTCTCTCGCTCTATTCTAGAGAGGAGAGAGATCCTCTCTCTCTCTCCTCTCTTCTCTCTATTCTTATCTCTATTCTATCTATCTAATCTCTCTCTCTATTATTATATCAATATAAACCCTTAAATTTTCGTAGGGAGCGAAACGGTTTGTCCTACAGAGCTCCGCGTGGTCTCAAAAATTCTAAAAGTTTCTATAGAATCTTAAATTGAAGGAAAAACAATACCTTTATATCGAAATTTTTTGAGTTAGGGCGTTTTCAAAATTTCAAAATTGATTTTGGAACCGTTAGGAGTGACCTACATCAACCAAAAGCTTCGGGGCACAACTAGACCCCAAATGGAGCCTACATACCAAATTTCATCAAAATCGGTCAATGCTAAGTGGCAAAAGTGCCGCGTACGGCGGACGGACGGCCAAATTTTTATTCGATTTTTGGATTCTACGTACCTTGAAACGTAAACCATCAAATTTTGAGGGGGTGTTAAAATTTTTTTTTTCTTGGTCGATTCCAAAGGTTCATTATTGAAAATAATAAACCAAAATAACAATAAACAGTTTTTTCTACCCAGGCGCACACCCTATTAGGCAACCTCATTATAGAAGCATTTATTCTTCCTATACATAAAGGAATAAAATCAATAAGACGTATTAATAAATATTGAATTAAAATAGTCTTAAATTAATAAATTCCACATCTCTCTGGCATGGATAGTTTATAGGTATGAACTATCCATGCTTCCAGTGCTGTTCCGTGTGCGTTCGGACAACACTGAATCTCGGACAGTCACGAGTCCTGGATTGCTCCATTCCTGGACCGTCCAGGACTGCCTCACCGAACAAACCCTGAAGTGGGATAGCCTGCGGAATCCTCTGTTAACATAAAGGGGCCTCGAAAGAGGGAGAGTATAAGCCACTAGAGCCTGAAACTCTTTTCCAATGGCAACAGTGAGAGAGTGAGTGAGAGTGAATTGGCGGATGTACTTCCAGAAACGTTTGAAACTTCGGATTGTCCTTCTGAACTTCTCATTACAGTAGAATCCGAAGATACTCTAGCTTTAATTTGCTCTTGAAGAATTTCCCCACTCCCGTAAAAAAAAAGTTTTTTCGCGGCTTTGGATTCAAAATTATTGGATAAATATTGCTCTGGTATTTATTCATAAACCCACAGGTGTTTTGATGACCAAGTGTTCAAGTGTCTCGAAAAAAAAAAGTTTGTCTTCTCTAATCTTTATGTAAGTGTCAATACAAGTATTTTGGGCCGTTTCACTAATTGTTAACTATTACGTGAAGTTTGCTTACTCTGCTAACCTCAATTGGTTATGGGCCCAGAAAGAAGAGGAGGCACTGTTTTAAATACCGCTTATGGGCCCAGAAAGAAGAGGAGGCACTGTTTTAAATACCGCTTCGGAAAGAAAAAAAGATGAGTGAAACGGAGGTGAAGCTGGACAAGTTGAGGAGTGCGGCAGAATGGCCGACATGGAAGTTTCAGATATCGGTGATTCTAAATTCGATGGAGGTAGAAAGGGAAAATTTTATTGGAAATCGTGACCACTAACAAGACCAACGGTAGATCAAGTTGGGGCCGCAGGAGATGCAGTAGTTCCGGGTGCTGACTTGAACGCATGGAAAAAGGCAGATAGCAAGGCTCAAAGGATCATTGTGACGTCTATTCACACCACGCTTATGACCCATATAATGACAAGAAGTTCATCCAAAGAAATGTGGGATATACTGTCAAGCGTTTTTGAGCACAGGTCAGAAGCAGCAATTCTCATGGAGCATCAAAAGTTCTATGAATATAAGAAAAAGTCAAGTGATTCCATTAGTGAACATGTTGCAAAAGTTGAAGAAATGTGCCACAGACTTGAAATTTTGGGAGAACCAGTGACAGATAGTGCCAAAATTACGAAAATTCTGATGACCCTTCCTGCGTCCTATAATAATTTCTTTTCAGCTTGAGAATCAACTCCTTAGGACTCCTCAACACCTTACTCTGCTAACCTCAATTCGGTCTTTCGTCTATTGGCCCAAAATTGACACTGATTTAGAGAATATAGCACGCAACTCCCTGAATGCATTCAATCACAGAAGAATCCGCCTAGGGCATTTTTGGGAGTATCCGTCCTTTCCATGGGAACGTATCCATGTGGACTTTGCTGGTCCCTTTCAGAGCCAGTATCTTTTCTTGGTCATTGACGCTTTTTCGAAATGGCCAGAAATTCATATTGTAAAGGACATTAAGGCTAGTACGACTATAGGTATACTACAAGAGCTATTTGCACGCTATGGTCTTCCTCGTATACTTGTAAGTGACAATGCGGCAGTTTTTACCAGCGCTGATTTCCAACAATACATGAAAAGCCTGGGTATAGACCATGTGACGTCAGCACCATTTCATCCATCCACCAATGGACAGGCTGAACGGTACGTGGATACTATGAAAAGGAAACTGAAGGCCCTGAACTCTACGCATCAATCACTTCACAACAATCTACAGGAGTTCCTTTACACTTACAGACGTGCTCCTCATGCCACTACAGAAGACAGCCCTGCACGACTATTTTTGGGACGTGACATCCGTTCAACACTTGATATATTGAGACCAGATATGCGTCAAACAGTGAAAAAGAACACTATAAAAGACAGATGGGATCTGGCATGCAAGAATTTCAAGGTAGGAGAGTCAGTTGCTTTCAGGATGTACAACAGTCCAAATTTGAAATGGAAGATTGGCACCATAATTGCGCAAGATGGCAATCTACATTTTACTGTCTCCACTGATGGACAGACTTTCAGGCGACACGTCAATCAGATGAGGAGCACTGGTATTCAGCAACCAACCAATCTGAGAGGTCCTATAGGAGGTCCAGGAGTTCCAGCTGGCACACCAACTAGTTCCTGTACATTGACTAGTCCTCATACTCCAACATCCTCTCAAGCGTCGAACCAAGATACCAGCAGTGGAAACCGAACTGGATCGACTTCCTCTTCCGCTGAAACCGTTATCTCGAGAGAAATTCTACATGATCCTCCAGGCAGCAACCTGACTATGCCAGGTGGAAGTCCCAGCACTACACTAACACTGCCTCGTGTTCCAGAACCACCAATGGCCCAGAGCACTCCAGTTGCTCTCCGACGATCAAAAAGAGACCGCAAACCTCCAGCAAGGCTGGTCCTGTAGATGCTATAGCTGCTACAGGGGGGAGGTGTTGTGTCTGCCATGATATCCTACCATGACACTTCAATAAACCACCACCAAGTGAACTGTGGTGGCAACACTGAAGACGTATCTGGACTTGTTTCTTTTCTATTATTATTCATTCATGGATCTCTTTCACCTGTGTTTTATACGAAGTTATTTTCATTTAAAATTACATTTTGAAATTATCATTTTCGGTGTGTTTTATTTACATAAAACCCGGAAAAAAATGGTCTAAAATGGATAAGTACGAGGTTATTTTTTATCCTGTTGAGCGTTGCCCTCCTCCACCCCCGATTAATCGCATAAGGACGCCCAAGTCCTTCAGTGAGACGTCCTGAAAAGAAGTTATTATCATAAATTATGTTCACCTCGCAGAAACACGTTCCGTTGAGACATTCACCGTGACCAGAGCAGTTGTGACCGTTGCAGGAAGATTTCAACATCCTATACGTAACCAGGTACTTCAGAGCCTTCGACGACATAATCTGAAAAAACAAACCAAAACGTCAACCGTTTCGAAACGAAAAATGAAAGAAAAAAAAACTCGATTTGAAATTTTCAACCTTTCATCGAACAAATAATGAACGTCTGGCGACGTTTTCGGACCGAAACTGGCGTTCTTTTGTCTTCTGAGAGAAATAAGAGTAATTTAAATCAGTAAAAAAATGCGGTCCAGTCTATTTGTAGGTTTCGTGTCAACATGATAAAAGTGTTTGCTTACGTTTCCTGCAATGATTTGTCACATCTCTCCCCCAATAACATCAATAAATCTGGTGATATAATAATATAAATAGGCCATGAGCTAATAATCAGAGATGGGCGAATGCTTATTCATGAATACGATTATGAATACAAATCATATCTGCGATTTTATGAATATGAATACGAATACAGCTATGAATATGAATACGAATACAGTTGTATTCACACTTTGAATACGATTTTCCCCCGTATTCGTATTTTGAATACGATTTTATGATTTTTTCTATGATTTCCCCAAATATCGATTTTTTTTGTAAACGATTTTACCTGAAAATCATACTTTTTTTGTGATTTCTCCCGAACTCTGGACATATTTATGACCTAACATTGTCAAAATAATCAATCAAAATTCGAAACGCTCACCAATTCTTATAGGATTTTTCACGCAAAATCGAATGAGACCAACCCCAGGTCGCTGCGACCAACTGAATAGAAAGTACGACGAAATGTCCGGTAAAAATCATAATTTTTAAATGATTTTCAGTGCTAATCGTTTAAAAAAAATACGATTTTCAGCGGATATGTCGTCTTACTTTCTGTACGGTTGGTCGCAGCGACCTGAGGTTGGTCTCATTCGATTCTGCGTAAAAAATCCTATAAGAATTTGTGAGCGTTTCGAATTTTGATTGATTTTTTTGGCAATTTTAGGTTATAAATATGTCCAGAGTTCGGGAGAAAATCATGAAAAAAGTATGATTTTCAGGGAAATCATAGAATCGTATTCAAAATACGAATACGGGGGAAAATCGTATTCAAAGTGTGAATACGATTGTATTCATATTCATACCTGAATTCGTATTCATAATCGTATTTATGAATAGGAATTCGCCCATCTCTGCTAATAATTACTCTTTCTTTAAACGCTACGTTTTTTTTTGTTTTTTTTTTCGGCAGGCAGGTGAGAAAATCTTTAAGATCCACAGGTGGAGTTGGATCTCGTAAGATACCTTGAAGGATCCGCGACTTCAAGGTTATGTGGGATTCAAACCCACTAAAAAAACACCTCCTTTTCTCCCACGTTGGATGATCAGCCTGGAACTGTTTAACACATTACTTCAGGCTGAGTCCTGGGGCACTTCATCAGTTCTGGATGGCGGGACGGACCAGGTGTTCCCTTCTCTGTCTCTCTCGTTCTAACAATGTCTTCCTTGTCAGGATACTCTCTGCGTACGCTGCCACAAGACTCCAGCTCCTCTCACCTTCCAGCATCTTGCTGACGACAGCTTCTGGTGTTGGAATTTGGGGAGTTAATCCCAGCTCTGCCAGCAGCTGGCTTCTTTCAGCCGCCCATTTGGTGCATCTGAAAAAGGTGTGCAGCGCATCATCATCTTCTCTCTTCTGACAGTGCGGACATGTTGGGACAGTTACCTTTCCCATTTTATGTAGATAGGCATAAAACAGTCCATGTCCTGTGAAGAATTGTGTGAGGAAAAAGTTCAATTCTCCATGCTTCCTGTCCGTCCATTTCTGGATGTTGGGCACTAGCCGTGCGGTCCACCGTCCTCTATATTCTCTTGTCCACATCTCTTGCCAGCTTACCATCGTGCAATCTCTTTCTTCCTTGGCTATGCGGGACCTGTCTCCTTCATTCCTTCTGTCGAAAATTCTTTTTCTCTCTGAGGCCATCAGCTGGATCGGTATGACACTGGTAAGCACAAAGATAGCGGGTTCTGACACTGTTCGGTATGCACAGGCGATTCGTAGAGCTCCTCTTCGCTGCACAGCTATCAGTCTCTGTCGGAGATACGCCACGCTCAGTGCATCCGCCCACACCTCCGCTCCATACAAGAGAATTGACTCCACCACTGACATCATCAAGCGTCTCTTGCATGGTCTAGGGCCAATTATGTTTCTCATAAGGTGACAAAGAGCTGCCGATTTTTGTGCAGCCCTGTCCGCAGTTCTTCTTAAATGTTCACCAAATGTGATTTTTGTGTCCAACATGACTCCTAGATATCTGGCTGCTGGTTTAGTTGTTATTTCAGTGTTTCCGATCCGCATTGGGATGATGGTAGGTATGCGCTTACGGGTGAAGATGACTACCTCGGTTTTTGATGTAGCTAGTGCCAGGCTATGTTCTTCCATCCACTCCGTTACTCGTGTCATGATCTGCTCCAACTTAGCTTGGGCTGAATCCATTGTCCTTGCGAGTACTACTGCTGCCACATCATCAGCATATCCAACAAGGAAACAGTCCTCAGGCATTTCCAATCTTAGGACCCCGTCGTATGATGCATTCCACAGTTGAGGACCTAGTACAGATCCCTGAGCAGCCCCTGATGTGATATCCTTCGTTCGTACCCCTTGAGCAGTCTCATATGTTAGCGTTCTGTTCTTAAGGTAGCTGTCCATAACATTCAGCAGATAAGGTGGAACCCTGAAATCAATGCTAGGGGCTTTTAACATATCCGACCATCTTGCAGAGTTAAAGGCATTTTTCACATCAAGGGTCACCAGGAGTGCAAGGTTTCTGTTGTACCTGCTGCCTTCCTGTGATCTTCTTACTGCAGTCACCACATCTGTCAGTGCATGGACAGTTGAACGACCCTTCCGGAAACCATACTGTCTGGGAGATAGATCTCCCGCTTGCTCTATTGCAGGCAGTAGCCGGAGCAGAAGTAGTTTCTCATAGCCCTCTCCAGCTGTGTCCAGCATGCACAATGGTCTCCAGGATTACGGCTGGCTTGGGTCCCCTTTACCCTTATCTAAGAGGACCAGGCGAGCAGCCTTCCATCGCTCGCTAAAGACCCCAGCACCAAGGCATGCATCATACATCCTCAGGAGCAGCTGTGGGCAGGCTTCCGTGGCTATTTTGAGTACCTCTGACGGTATGCCATCAGGTCCAAGCACTTTTTTGTTTTTTAAAGCTCCAATTGCTTTTTTTAGTTCGTCCACTGTAAATAGGGGTGTGTCTGTTCTTCTTACACTTCTATAATCTATATCTCTGGGAGGATGGGTTGGGAAGAGGCCATTTACGATGGACTCCATGACCTCCTCATCCCTCCTCATTAAACGCTATGTTAATAACTCCGGGATGTTCCCCATCTAAAAATTACCATAAGGCAAGTCTTGCGCCATCTAGCGGACTTGCCTTCGAACTAACTCACCTTCATTAGCCTATGTAACCATAAATCTTTACCACTTGTCTGTTAGGCTCTGTCGCTGCAAGTACTAGCTCTCTAGCCCTTCTGTTTTCAGAGTTTTCCAACCCTCGCTTTCGTAAAAACCTTTTTGTGGTTTTTCTTTTCTCCAGTTTTCCAGTTCTGTTTTCTTTTCTTTCGTTTTCTTCAACCAGAGAGTTTCAGGCCAGTTTATTTCTTCGTTTTCTATTCTTCTCTTTTAACATGTTTAATGTTTTAGGGCTGGGGGTCATTCTGTGAATTCCGACACGCAAATTTGCAACGGGCAAAACTATACTAACCTGTGGTCCGATTTTGATGAAATTTTCAGGGATTGTGCGGGTTAGGTCCTAGACGGTCCCCTATAATTTATAGGGGACCGTCTAGGACCTAACCCGCACAATCCCTGAAAATTTCATCAAAATCGGACCACAGGTTAGTATAGTTTTGCCCGTTCCAAATTTGCGTGTCGGAATTCACAGAATGACCCCCAGCCCTAAAACATTAAACATGTTAAAAATTTCAGCACCTTCGGACCAATAGGAGCGAGTGCGCATGCGCAAACGTGAATTTCCTGGGACCTCGGTTTCTCGGTTTCTAATGAACCGATTTTGCTCAAATTTGGAGGTTAGTTAGGGACTAACTTCTAAGAGACACCCTATAAGTTTCAATCAAATTGGTCAAGCAATAGCCGCTGCGCATGCGCGAACTTTAAATTTATTGTTACAACCAAAACTCCGCAACTATTCAACCGATTTCGATGAAATTTTCAGGGATTGTGTGGGTTAGGTCCTAGACGGTGGACCGCTAATATTTTGGTATTCAATAACTCTTTGAATCATAATTTTTTCGCCAACTGATTCTATACGTCCATGTTACGATGAGTGAGGAAGCTATACTGCCCACCCAACTTGGCAGACTTTTTTCTCTCCTATTCAACGCAGGAAGGTGAAATTTGAGAGGCAGGGTCAATGGAGAACGCTGAAGGCGCCTGAGTGGTCACTGATCGGCTGAGTGAGCTCCAAGGCCATTTTCTCTCCTGTTGAACGCAGGAAGCTAAAATTTGAGAAGCAGGGTCAATGGAGAATGCTGAAGGCGCCTGAGTGGTCACTGATCAGCTGAGTGAGCTCCAAGGCCATTTTCTCTCCTGTTGAACGCAGGAAGCTGAAATTTGAGAAGCAGGGTCAATGGAGAATGCTGAAGGCGCCTGAGTGGTCACTGATCAGCTGAGTGACCTCCAAGACCATTTTCTCTCCTGTTGAACGCAGAAAGCTGAAATTTGAGAGGTAGGGTCAATGGAGAATGCTGAAGGCGCCTGAAGGGTGACTGATCAGCTGAGTGAGCTCCAAAGCCATTTTCTCTCCTGTTGAACGCAGGAAGCTGAAATTTGAGAAGCAGGGTCAATGGAGAATGCTGAAGGCGCCTGAGTGGTCACTGATCAGCTGAGTGAGCTCCAAGGCCATTTTCTCTCCTGTTGAACGCAGGAAGCTGAAATTTGATAAGCAGGGTCAATGGAGAATGCTGAAGGCGCCTGAGTGGTCACTGATCAGCTGAGTGACCTCCAAGGCCATTTTCTCTCCTGTTGAACGCAGAAAGCTGAAATTTGAGAGGTAGGGTCAATGGAGAATGCTGAAGGCGCCTGAAGGGTGACTGATCAGCTGAGTGAGCTCCAAGGCCATTTCCTCTCCTGTTGAACGCAGGAAGCTGAAATTTGAGAGGCAGGGTCAATGGAGAATGCTGAAGGCGCCTGAGTGGTCACTGATCAGCTGAGTTTCTCCCTTGCGAGGGAAAAACATTAAACATGATTTAATGTTTTTCCCTCGCAAGGGAGAAATTGAACATTATACATTATGTCTTCGTAGTAAATGAATAACTCACTTACTTTGTGATTTTTTTCTGTATAGATCACCCTTCTGTATAGATCACTGGTTCTCCATCAATAGCACCTACCACCATCTGTATTCTCCCTTGACCTTCCCTCTCAAATTTCAGCTTCCTGCGTTCAATAGGATTGAAAATGACTTCGGAGCTCACTCAGCTGATCAGTGATCTGATGAGTGAAGAAGATCTCCTCGAATGCTGGAGACGCCTGGAAGAGCACTTCCATTCAATAGGATTGAAAATGGCTTCGGAGCTCACTCAGCTGATCAGTGATCTGAGGAGTGAAGAAGATCTCCTCGAATGCTGGAGACGCCTGGAAGAGCACTTCCATTCAATAGGATTGAAAATGGCTTCGGAGCTCACTCAGCTGATCAGTGATCTGAGGAGTGAAGAAGATCTCCTCGAATGCTGAAGACGCCTGGAAGAGCACTTCCATTCCATAGGATTGAAAATGACTTCGGAGCTCCCTCAGCTGATCAGTGATCTGAGGAGTGAAGAAGATCTCCTCGAATGCTGGAGACGCCTGGAAGAGCACTTCCATTCAATAGGATTGAAAATGGCTTCGGAGCTCACTCAGCTGATCAGTGATCTGAAGAATGAAGAAGCTTTTGAGCAATAATTTACAGCGTTTTTTACCCACCAACATTTTTTTTACCTACCAGCTAGGTACTACCTACCACACCATACTGGCTTCACACCTTCACAATCAAGTTTATTAGAAAGAACTAAACGCTTCACACTCGATTGGAAAAATAGAAAGCTTCATATGGAAATTTGATTACTGGTTACGCAGAAGGCAAAACTGTATACAAATCGAAGAAATGAACAGCGATCGCATTTTAGTCCGATAAAATTTGAATGGAGATTAGACCTCTTTTGCGATTCACACTCATGATTCTGTTTTATCGAAGGAAAACCTTCAAGTACTCGTAGGGACCGAACGGTTTGTCCTACAGAGCTCCGGGTGGTCTCAAAAATTTTTAAAAATTCAATACTATTTAAAATTGGTGAAAAAACGATACCTTTATGAAATGGACTCATTATTAATACTGATAACTCCAGTTAGTTGCAATCAGATGTCGTTTTATGTTGCCTAGCAACGAACATACTTTTCATAATGATTGTAAAATATCCAAAATACAAGGATTGCGGTTTTGGACTTGAGACCAATTTACAATAACGAGCAGTTATTTATTTAAAATAATAGTAATTATTGATAATATATTTCCTTGCTGTTTGAGACCTATTACAGTTTTGGCGCAGTCGTGATGAATAACGTTCCCATGCAGTTTAGGTTCCGTAAAACCGCCGATGGTGTGACTCAGTTACGATCTGTCAAGTTTCCCGGGAATGAAGAATGGTTCACAGTCCCAAGTGATTCGAATGACATTGATAAACATTGGGTAGTTATAGCTGACTATCAGGACGAGTTGAAAGGAAATTTCACTCAGAAGAGTCTCAAGATTGAAGTAAGTCAATCAGTAGAGAAATTTTATCGCCAGTTGGTTGGGGAGGAGTATGAGTTCCCCCAGTCCTGTACTGGATCTATCCCCTCTGAAACAGGTGCGGTGGGAGGAATATCTTCGCCTTTGGGGTTCTATTCAAATAGATATGGACATCCGCCTTGTGAATCATTACCAGTGGCTGATACGATTTCATTGTTCCACAATTTGTTGGAAAATCAGCAAAGGAATGGGATGATGATGATGCAGGAGATGATGAGTACCATGCTAACCACTTTCAAGGAAACAATGGTCCAAGGTCCTCCAAAAGTCCCAACAAAAATGGACGTGGCAAAATTTGATGGTCGAAACGGTGACCCAAAATCCTGGATGCTCATTTACGAAAAGGCCTGTCAAGTCAATAACTGGGACACCGATGTGCTCAAAGTGAATAATCTCTTGTCACATTTAACTTCAGGAAGTACGGCTCAGAAATGGTTCTACGCCCGGATGATGTCGGAAGACTCGGAAGGAAGTACGAGTAGATGGATCGAGTGGAAAACTTCATTTCTCGAAGCTTTTGGTCAAAACCGGATCCAGTTAGCGAAATCTGCGAACAGTTTCATTTACTCGAATGGCCCTCTGATGGATTACTGGTATGAGAAACAGAGGTTGATCAACTTGGCTTTCGGTGATCTACCGGACTTAGCTATGAACGTCATGTTGCTACTGGGTCTCCCAGATTGTATGCAAAACCAGTTGGCAATCTTGGATTTCAAATCAACAGAGGAGTTGAGGAAAGCTGTGGAGAGACTGAAGCCTTTTGCCGCGAGACAACCCGCTGTCCAGGGCGGAAATCGCCCCGAGCTTCAAGGCCCAGGAACGAAAAACCAGGACGACAAACTATTCCCCAGTAAGAATCCTAGAATATTGTATCGTAAAAATATTAATTTGATAGAGACTGATTGTACGAATGAAAATGCCATTGATGATGAAAATGATGAAAGTGAAAATGGAATAAAAGTAGTTAGCTCTTATAACTGTACTAATTATTCCTTGCTTCCTACGTGGAAGGTGGTTGTTAACGGTGTTGAAATCTTAGCACTTTTTGACACCGGAGCTAGCACTGATCTCATTAGAAGTGATATTGTACAGAAACATTCATGGAAAACTGTACATGATAACCAAGTTATGCGTGGCTTCAATGGATCTAGAGAACAAATCGAATTTTCAACGCCCTTATCTGTAAAATATGAAAACGTTATGGTTAGAGTATCAGCCTATATTTCTGATACAATTTCATTTGAAATGATTGTTGGAATGCCAACTCTTCATAAGTTAGGGTTCTCTTTAAAATTTCAACCGAACAATGTTCTCCAAATAAGTCCTCCTAGATCGATATATTGCAAAGAGGACCTGGTAAAGATGTTTCCGCCATCAGATAAACCCGTTTCTGCTTCAAGGTACTCCGTACCCTTTGATTTGATGAAAAATGCTGAACCAATTAAATTGAAACCTTATAGACTTTCACGTGAAAAATATCTTTGGGCTCAGGAAAAAGTACAAGATCTTCTCGATAAGAAAATAATTCGAACTTCAACGTCTATGTACTCATCTCCATGCGTGATTGTCCCTAAAGCTGATGGTTCCTGGAGACTCTGTCAGGATTATCGCCAGATAAACAAAATTACGGATTTAGACCCATTCCCTTTCCCTGCTATCGACGATGTCATTTGTTCTTTTGGAGGATGTAGTTTCTTTACCAAAGTCGATTTAAAAGATGGCTTTCTACAGGTTCCCTTGGTAGAAGAGACCAAAGCATTCACGGCTTTTGTACTCCCTTTTGGCCATTTTGAATTCAATCAACTCCCGTTTGGATGGAAAAACTCACCCTCAAAATTCCAAAGATTCATGACAACAATACTTGGTGACCTGCTCAAAAATCCTTATATTCGAGTGTACATCGACGACATTTTGATAGGGGGGCGAACGAAAAAAGAATGTGCGGAATTTACGTATCTTGTTGTGGAAAGATTATCAAAGAGCAACTTGAAGATAAATCTGGAAAAGAGCGAATTTTGTAAATCCTCTGTTTCCTATTTGGGGAGGACGATAGATGGAAGAACTAAGACTACCAAAGAGGAGTCAATTGATAAGGTACGGAATATGAAACGACCCAACGATGTACACTCAGTTCGCGTTTTCACTGGTCTGACAGGACATTTTCGCGCTTTCATCCCAAGATATGCGGAAATCGTTAGGCCCCTAGACCGTCTGAAAAGCAAAGATGTTCCTTTTGAGTGGTGTGACAAAGCTGAAAAATCCTTCAGAACATTGGTTGAGAAGATCACTTCGAATCCTATCCTACAATTGCCAGATTGGGAACTCCCATTCGAGTTGTGCTCCGATGCTTCTCAGTTTGGATCAGGCGCTATATTATATCAGCGGGATGTCCAACGCCCAAAAGCACAGCAGCTCCGGGTGATTGGCTACTACTCTTATACTTTTTCATCAGCTGAAATTGGTTATTCCGTTACGGACAAAGAGGCACTTGCTGTCATCAAAGCTGTGAAGTATTTTCGATCATACTTGGAGGGGAGGAACTTTGTTTGTCATACAGATCACCAAGCACTCTCACATCTTTTGAATCTCAAAGAACCCAAAGGGCGTCTTGCTCGATGGCAGGTTTTCCTTATGAGCTACAACATCACCATCAACCATAGGAGTGGAAGAGAATTGGAAGATGCAGACGCTTTGTCACGACTCTGCTTGGAAACTCAGGAACTTCCAGTTATGAACCTCATACAAAAAGAAGGGAAAGTGGGGATTGACAAGTCAGTGATACCTGAAGTTCTAAAGGCTTACCACGATAATCCTGACTCTGGAGGTCATGATGGTTTCTGGAGAACATACCGCAAAATTAATGCTCGATTCACGTGGCCAGAGTTGAAAAAGACTGTCAAAAACTACGTAAAATCCTGTCATGAATGCCAAATTACCAAATTTAAATTCAAACCGAAACCTGACACCATGATAATCTCTGTAAAATCAAAAATCCCTTTCGAATGTATCCATATTGATTTTGGAGAGCGAGTCAAAAAGTCGGACACCTCCCAAAGTACCCAGTCCTTCCTCCTGGTTGTCGATGAAGCAACTAGGTTTACCCAAGCCAGAGCAATGAAAGAAAGTTCAGCTGCAGTGATCAGATATCTGAAGAGCTTCCCCTACCTAGACAAAGTGAAGAAAATAGTATCTGACAATGGAACGCAATTCACTTCTCAAGAGATAAAAAAATTCTCAGCAGATAGAAATATTGAGTGGATCACAACGGCACCCTACCACCCTGAAGCCAATGGTCTTGTTGAGAGGAAAATGCGTGATGTCAAGCAATTCCTAGCTTTATACCCAAGCTTCAGAGGTGGGTGGAAGAATTGTTTGGAGGCAAGTGTGAACCATATAAACCGCTCGTACTCTTCAGCATTGGGTTGCTCACCCCAATTCAAGGCGTTTCAACAAAATCAACTTACCCAGCCGATGACAGGTTCGGTATAACAGAAGAGATGCTGCATGAAGAACAATACACGGAGGAGCAAGAGAGAAAATATAATGAGGCAATGAAACAATCTTTTGACAAAAGACACCCAAGGACGTATCCCACATTTCAAGAAGGCGGCAAGATACTTGTGCAGTGTGGAACTTACGGCAAAACTCCAAACGTCAGAGGACCGTTTCTACTCAAGAAAATTGTTCTAATGAATGAGTTTCCAAAAACCCTCATTTATTTGGATGAAAAAGGAAACGAAAAATACGCTTCAGCCAAAAATTCAGTTCCTTACCATTGCAGGAGCAATGTAAACTCTCAAGTGGGGGAATGAAATGGACTCATTATTAATACTGATAACTCCAGTTAGTTGCAATCAGATGTCGTTTTATGTTGCCTAGCAACGAACATACTTTTCATAATGATTGTAAAATATCCAAAATACAAGGATTGCGGTTTTGGACTTGAGACCAATTTACAATAACGAGCAGTTATTTATTTAAAATAATAGTAATTATTGATAATATATTTCCTTGCTGTTTGAGACCTATTACACTTTATTTCGAGAGTTTTCGAGCTAGGGCACTCTTGAAAATTTCAACCCTTAATTTTTCCAAGACAAGTTGGTCATTTCTTTTGTTCATTTCATTTTTTCCTTCTATTCAGAAGGGATAGGTTATTTTGACTGTTTGTCAATTTTCTTTGTGGGAAGGATTTTCCTTATTTTTCATCTTTCTTTATTTCATTTTCCATTTTCAAGCAGAGGAGTTTTCCTGCCATTTTCATTTTGCATTTCATTTCAGTATATTTTCGTTTCTCCTTATATTGTGTTTGATTTAGCTTATTTTTCCTTTTTCCATTGTTCTGTGTGAACATAGATTGATTTTATTTCAACCTAATTTGGTTTAATTAGATTAGTTTTCCCTAGAAATACTAGGGTGGTAGCAGAGACTGCAATTTATTTTACCATTTTATTTAGAAGAGGTCGAAATTATCCTTAAATATAATTTTTAGCATTGTTAAATGGTAGGAGAGCGTGGTAAAACTGACCTGAAACTCTCTGGTTGAAGAAATTGAAGGAATTTTGAAAACGCCCTAACTCAAAAAAATGTGATATAAAGGTATTGTTTTTCCTTCAATTAAAGATTCTATAGAATTTTTAGAGACCACCCTGAGCTCTTTAGGACAAACCGTTCGCTCCCTACGAGAATTTAAGGGTTGGACGTACGATAAATCAGAAACACGAGTGTGAATCGCAAAAGAGGCCTAATCTCCGTTCAAATGTTAGCTGACCGAAATGCGATCGATGTTTTTCTTCATGTTGGATGGTTGGTGGCTTTGCAGACGAGTGAGGTATAGAAAAATAATAAACCATTGTGTAATAATTCGCAGCGTTTTTAGAAAGGTTACATCCCAGTTATTAACGTAGCGTTTAAAGAAAGAGTAGTTATTAGCTCATGGCCTATTTATATTATTATATCACCATCTGATTCATGTTATTGGGGGAGAGATGACACATTGAAAGCATCCTTGAAAATCCTCGAAAAATCGAGTTTTTTGTTTTGTTCGAAGGATTATTTGCTACTGTCCGTTCAAAACATATTTATCGACGTTCAGCCGTTAGAAAATTATTGTTTACAACACAAAATCGGTTATTACAATTGGAAATTCAGAATCTACAGTAATGTGGATTTCCTGAGAATGTATTATTTATGATAAACTGGGATCTTAATTAACATTATTTAATTACATTTCAGAGTATATATTTCAATGTTAATCGTATAATTCCACTTAATTACTGGTTTCAAGATTAGAATAGAAACACATTTACTTGGGAAATAGCGTTCATAAATACCAATTCATTCAATAATTTTTGTTGGTTTCACGGAGAAAAAAAACCCATTCACAAAACTGAACATTCCACATGATTGTAGTTTATTTCCTACTAGATACTTAGCATGAACCAGATTAGACAGTTACATCATTTTTCAATGGTCTTCCTGCGTACTATCATAAAATTATAAAGAAACGAAATAACTCGTAGGAAATAAACACAATTTACGACCTCACGTCATAGGTACTTACATTCTCAAAAATAAAAGGGGAAGTCAAAAGTCGGGAACAGCTCCGAAACCAGCTGTCGTGGGTTGGAAAACTTCGGATGAAAAAACGGAAAACTTCGACGTTCCAGAAGAATCGATCGTTTTCTCGTACAAATCCATGCAAAAATCACACGAAAATCACTCCAAAACGTGAAGTCTTTGACATTTTTTCGAACGCGCTTGAAACTCACACTTCGGAAAATCACATTGTTGAAGGGGCGGATACGAAATCTACCGGAGAAGATCTGAGAAATGT
Source organism: Apolygus lucorum (assembly GCA_009739505.2). Classification (NCBI taxonomy): domain Eukaryota; kingdom Metazoa; phylum Arthropoda; class Insecta; order Hemiptera; family Miridae; genus Apolygus; species Apolygus lucorum. Next base: position 9,674,880 of record CM019175.2, read on the forward strand.
TCTCTCGTAGAATCAAATTTGCAGATGAGAACGACGGAAAAAAACACAGGAAATTTAACTCAAAAGGACCTATCGATTTTTGACAGATTCGGAATTTGCAAAATAATACAAAAAATAGGCGAGGAAAGTAGAAATAAAATGGCGAACGCAGTGTTGTGAGCTCAATCAGCTGATTGAGGTTGAAGAGGCCACGAAGAAGTAATGCTTCAAATCAATCATCTGAAATGTCCGATTTTTACACTTTTCAGGCAGTTGAGGTAGAAAATTTTCATTACAAAATTATTAATTTATTTTTTAATAAAGTAATTATGGCTTTCACGTTAACATTTTGACGTAAAGTATCATACAGAAGGAATAGTCTATTCTAGTCATGTGTTCGACGATCGTTGTGACCACACAGAAGAAATGGTCGATTCTTGAACATTGATAAGGACGAGTGATAAGATATCAAGCACATTGCAGTTTTCACTCAAATTTGAACCATTTTCCTTCTAAATTACCGTTTTTGAACGGCTATTGGACCTCAAATTCGTTCAATTCAACATTCGTCGAGTTCATTCTCTCGTTAATTCATAAAAAATCGGTCTTGAAACACAAATTTCCTACAGTTTTTGAAGTACTCCTCGAGAAAAATGTCAGATCTGTTTTCGTCGAGTTCGGACCTTCCGGCGAATTTGGGGAACGAGGCGATGGAGAAAGAGCTTCAAGAATTTCTTCTCGTCGAACGTGAAAAGGCCAAATTGCAGGCTCAAGTGAGTATTTCGGTTAAGAGATATTACACTCCTCGAGGAAAGTTATGTAAGAAGCTCCTGGGAGCCCCCCTTGGTTCTCTTCTACAGTCTGCGATTGAGTACTGCAACGATTATTCAACAATACTTTACAGAGGTTCCTAATTTTTTTCAGAGATGGAAAAAGTTCAACAAAAATTATTTATCTACTGAAATTGAGTGCAAATCTCCCGTTTTCGCTGTGTAGGTATGATGTTACTTTGAGACGGGAGTCACCCCTTGCAATTATGGCACAGACGGCGTTTTTTCAATCAGATGGCGTTTGGGTACCTGTTTTATTATAATCAGCTTGAAATCAGTTATGCAATCCAGCTTGAAATCAGTTATGCAATAAGAGGGAAACTGCGACTGGTTACTGAAAGATTCACGAGTTGGAGCCGTTGAGGATTGTTACAGTCATCTACAGTAGATGACTCCTCTTGTTGGAGAGGTGACGTCATACTCTGCTCATGATGGATTTTATTGATCAAAATTGTGCTTCCGGGTTTACCAAGTTAGTGGAAGTTTTTCAAAGTTGAAAACAAAGGTTTCCCAAATCATAATCTGGTTTCCTGAACGATTTTGGTTCCATGTCTGTCAAGCAATCCTTGTACTTAACGGGCAGAACTATACGAACTTATTACCGATTTCGATGAAATTTTCAGGGATTATGCGGATTGGGGTTTATCATCGCCCCGGGCTGATAGTAGCTGCTACGTATTCGTATTTTGAATACGATTTTATGATTTTTTCTATAATTTCCCTAAAAATCGAATTTTTTAACGATTTTCCCTGAAAATCATACTTTTGGTTTATTATTTCTAATAATAAGCCTATGTGATCGTATCGCAAAAAATTTTTATAACCCCCCCCCCCCTCCTCAAACTTTGTCACTTTACGTTTCAAGGTGCGTAGAATCCAAATTTGCAATGTCCGTCCGCCGTCCGCGGCACTTTTCTTAGCAACACTGGACCGATTTGGTTCAAATTTGTTATATGGGCTCCATTTGGGGTCTAGTTGTGCCGCGAAGCTTTTGGTTGATGTAGGTCACTTCTAAGGGGTGAAAATTAAGGGTTGAAATTTTCAAGAGTGCCCTAGCTCGAAAACTCTCGAAATAAAGGTATCGTTTTTTCACCAAATTTAAATAGTACTGAATTTTTAAAAATTTTTGAGACCACCCGGAGCTCTGTAGGACAAACCGTTCGGTCCCTACGAGTACTTGAAGGTTTTCCTTCGATGAAACAGAATCATGAGTGTGAATCGCAAAAGAGGTCTAATCTCCATTCAAATTTTATCGGACTAAAATGCGATCGCTGTTCATTTCTTCGATTTGTATACAGTTTTGCCTTCTGCGTAACCAGTAATCAAATTTCCGTATGAAGCTTTCTATTTTTCCAATCGAGTGTGAAGCGTTTAGTTCTTTCTAATAAACTTTATTGTGAAGGTGTGAAGCCAGTATGGTGTGGTAGGTAGTACCTAGCTGGTAGGTAAAAAAAAGTCTGCCAAGTTGGGTGGGCAGTATAGCTTCCTCACTCATTGTAACATGGACGTATAGAATCAGTATGCGAAAACTCGGCGCTGCGCGCCTCGGCGGGGGCTTCGCCCCCTGCACCCCCGGATGATTTCCGCTTAGATGTGACATACCTAGAAAAGGTTTTTGCTCCCTCTCCCTCTTTATCTTTCTTCCACTGTAATATTTAAGCTCACTCAGCTGATCAGTGACCACTCAGGCACCTTCAGCATTCTCCATTGACCCGCCCTCTCAAATTTCAGGTTCCTGCGTTCAACAGGAGAGGAAATGGCCTTGGAGCTCACTCAGCTGATCAGTGACCACTCAGGCACCTTCAGCATTCTCCATTGACCCGCCCTCTCAAATTTCAGCTTCCTGCGTTCAACAGGAGAGAAAATGGCCTTGGAGCTCACTCAGCTGATCAGTGATCACTCAGGAGCCTTCAGCATTCTCCATTGACCCGCCCTCTCAAATTTCAGGTTCCTGCGTTCAACAGGAGAGGAAATGGCCTTGGAGCTCACTCAGCTGATCAGTGACCACTCAGGCACCTTCAACATTCTCCATTATCCGGCTATTGCTTGACCAATTTGATTGAAACTTATAGGGTGTCTCTTAGAAGTTAGTCCCTAACTAACCTCCAAATTTGAGAAAAATCGGTTCATTAGAAATCGAGAAACCGAGGTTCCAGGAAATTCACGTTTGCGCATGCGCACTCGCTCCTATTGGTCCGAAGGTGCTGAAATTTATAGGGGACCGTCTAGGACCTAACCCGCACAATCCCTGAAAATTTCATCAAAATCGGACCACAGGTTAGTATAGTTTTGCCCGGGACAAGGATTGACCACAGACAGACCGACAGACAGACACGGAACCAAAATTGTTCGGGAAGCTCTAAAACGCAAAAAGCAAGTTGAAATTTTGATTTTGGAGGACATTTTTTTTTTTCACTTCTTTCACGAATACAAAGCTTCCCTACCTTCGGTAGTGAGGAAGCAAAATGTTGGTGGGTAAAAAACGCTGCAAATTATTGCTCAAAAGCTTCTTCATTCTTCAGATCACTGATCAGCTGAGTGAGCTCCGAAGCCATTTTCAATCCTATTGAATGGAAGTGCTCTTCCAGGCGTCTCCAGCATTCGAGGAGATCTTCTTCACTCCTCAGATCACTGATCAGCTGAGTGAGCTCCGAAGCCATTTTCAATCCTATGGAATGGAAGTGCTCTTCCAGGCGTCTTCAGCATTCGAGGAGATCTTCTTCATTCTTAAGATCACTGATCAGCTGAGTGAGCTCCGAAGCCATTTTCAATCCTATGGAATGGAAGTGCTCTTCCAGGCGTCTTCAGCATTCGAGGAGATCTTCTTCATTCTTCAGATCACTGATCAGCTGAGTGAGCTCCGAAGCCATTTTCAATCCTATGGAATGGAAGTGCTCTTCCAGGCGTCTTCAGCATTCGAGGAGATCTTCTTCACTCCTCAGATCACTGATCAGCTGAGTGAGCTCCGAAGTCATTTTCAATCCTATTGAACGCAGGAAGCTGAAATTTGAGAGGGAAGGTCAAGGGAGAATACAGATGGTGGTAGGTGCTATTGATGGAGAACCAGTGATCTATACAGAAGGGTGATCTATACAGAAAATAATAAACCTTTGAGCAATGATTTGCAGCGTTTTTTAAAATGATTTTCTCCCGAACTCTCGACATATCTATGACGTAACATTGTCAAAATAATCAATCAAAATTCCAGACGGTCACAAATTCCTACAGGATTTTTCACGCAGAATCGAATGAGACCAACCCCAGGTCGCTGCGACCAACCGTATAGAAACTACGACGACATTTCCGCTGAAAATCGTATTACTACTTAAAGATTTGTACTGAAAATCATAAAAGAAATTATGATTTTTACCGGAATTTCGCTCGTATTTAATCCCTAAGACTATCAAAATAATCAATACAAATTCGAAACGCTCGCCACGACCAACCGTATTCAAACTACGACGAAATTTCCGCTGAAAATCGTAATTTTATTCACAATTTGCACTGAAAATCATTTTAAAAATTATGATTTTTACCGGAATTTGGGTCGTATTTATTCCCTAGAATTTTCAAAATAATTAATAAAATTTCGAAACGCTCACCAATTTTTATAGGATTTTTCACGCAGAATCGAATGAGACCAACCCCAGGTCGCTACGACCAACTGAATAGAAAGTACGACGACATTTCCGGTAAAAATCACAATTTTTTGGATGACTTTCAGTGCAAATCGTTAAAAAAAAACGCTGCAAATTTTTACACAATGGTTTATTATTTTTCTTTCACAGATCACTCGTCTACAAAATCACCAACCATCCAATATAAAGGGGAAAAAAATCAAAAAAAAAAAAAAAAAAATCACCAACCATCGATCGCATTTTGGTCAGCTAAAATTTGAACGGAGATTAGGCCTCTTTTGCGAGTCACACTCGTGTTTTGATTTATATATATATATATTTCAATATAAACCCTTAAATTTTCGTAGGGAGCGAACGGTTTGTCCTACAGAGCTCCGCGTCGTCTCAAAAAATTCTAAAAATTCTATAGAATCTAAAATTGAAGGAAAAACAATACCTTTATATCAAAATTTTTTGAGTTAGGGCGTTTTCAAAATTTCAAAATTGATTTTGGAACCCTTAGAAGTGACCTATATCAACCAAAAGCTTCTGGGCACAACTAGACCCCAAATGGAGCCTACATACCAAATTTCATCAAAATCGGTCAATGCTAAGTGGCAAAAGTGCCGCGGACGGCGGACGGACGGCCAAATTTTTATTCGATTTTTGGATTCTACGTACCTTGAAACGTAAACCATCAAATTTTGAGGGGGTGTTAAAATTTTTTTTTCTTGGTCGATTCCAAAGGTTCATTATTGAAAATAATAAACCAACACGATTTTCAGCAGACATTTCGTCGTAGTTTCTATTCAGTTGGTCGTAGCGATCTGGGGTTGGTCTCATTCGATTCGTCGTGAAAAATCCTACAAGAATTTATGAGCGTTTCGAATTTTGATCATTTAAAAAAGTATGATTTTCAGGGAAAATCGTTTAAAAATTTTCGATTTTTGGGGAAATCAGAAAAAATCATAAAACCGTATTCAAAATACGAATACGGGGGAAAATCGTGTTCAAGGTGTGAATACGATTGTATTCGTATTCATAATCATAAAGTCGCAGATATGATTTGTATTCATAATCGTATTTATGAATAAGAATTCGCCCATCTCTGTTTCCAACGCCATTGTTTTTTTTCTTGTAGCTTTAAATGAAACATTTCTTTGAAAATTCACTCATTAACTCTTACCTGTGTGAAATGGGCCATAGACGCCCAGCCATAGATTTAAGGCGCTCCTAGACTGACCCGCAACACTTCCCGAGCCGCGCAGCCACATCATTCCGACAGAACTTCTTATTCGCCCAACTTCTCGAATCCATCAAAAAACGAATCTCCACTGAAATTTTCTTAAAGGTCTGACATGAATGAAGCCTGTAGAAAAATATACGACCATTTTCAACGGTATTAATTCGTGCTTTTAACAAGATAGGTAGGTAATAGGTAGGTACAATAGTATGAAGAGTTGAACATACTGTCCATTACTTTTTTATTCAAAATTCCCACCCACCATATTTTAGTATAATGTTGAGGATATGTTACTCTAACATCCACCAGAGTTTGGAGAGATTTGAAGATTTTTTTTTTTTTTTTAACGTGATTTATTATTGCAACTGAATATTAAATACAATCCATCTAGCAATATTACATAGCATTATTACACTCCTTGAGAGCCCGTTTACAGTAAAACGCAGTCCCTTCTCATAACAGTATCTTCAACACTGAGCTATAACTGCACTTTAACAGCACTAACTAAGTCCAGTGGTTTTTTTCGCTTGAGTCGCCGGAGTTCATCTTCGTTGTCCAAAACGTAGAGCATTTCCAGGTTCTCATGATTGTGGAGGCGTTGTTCGTGCCTCCTTGAGTACCTTGCGATAATTTCGTGGACTGTTTCCATCCTCAAGTCTCGATGAATATCATCGTTCCTCATGTACCAAGGTGCACGCACTATACTTCGCAGTATTTTATTTTGGGAGGTTTGGATTTTGTTAATGTTTGATTTTTTGGCACAGCCCCATAACTGAATTCCATAGGTCCAGATAGGGCGAAGGATCTGCTTATAAATTAGCAGTTTATTGTGGAGAGAGAGACGAGAATTGCTTCCCATCAACCAATACATCTTTCTGGATTTGATTTTAATTTCCTCTTTTTTCTTTTCTATATGTTTTTTCCAGTTTAATTTGGAGTCGAGGGTCATACCCAAATATTTAACTGCATCGGTATGGGGTATTTTATTTGAATTGATCTCAACATCTATGACTGGAATTTTTCGGTTAGTGAAGTTGATGTGAACTGATTTTGATTCGTTCAACTTTATTCTCCACATATTGGTCCACTTAGAGACCTCAGTGATTGACTTCTGTAGATTACTAGTTGCAGCTTCGATATCATCATCGACGGAGAGGATAGCCGTATCATCTGCTAAGGTGGCAACAGTTGTACCTTCTCGTTGGGGTAAGTCCCTTGTGTACAGTAGATAAAGGACTGGCCCTAAGACACTCCCTTGCGGGACCCCAGCTTTTATTGGCTTCAAGCCAGAGTATTGGTCATCTTGCTTCACCCTGAAATGTCTGTTTTCAAGGTAGGATTTTAGCAGTAAGTAGTACTGTTTTGGGAGATCTCTGTGCAGTTTGTACTCCAATCCCTCGTGCCAAACCTTGTCAAAGGCCTGTGCCACATCCAAGAAGATACTAGCACATATTTTCTTACCTTCGAGGGCCTTTTCTATTATGTTAGTGATTCGATGGACTTGATCTATAGTTGAATGTTTTTTTCTGAATCCGAATTGGTGATTTGGAATTAAATTTCTATCTTCTATCAATGGTTTGAGACGTTTAAGAAGCAATTTTTCAAATAGTTTTGACATAACAGGGAGGAGGGATATTGGTCGATACCCCGTCTTCTCGTTTGGTGACTTTCCTGGTTTGGAGATCATGATGACTTCAGCAACTTTCCATTGGGAAGGTACGTGTTTCAGTCTAAATGTAGCATTGATAATGTGAAGCAATTTCATCACTGCTTTATCGGGGAGCTCTTTCACTACACGACCTGATATCAGGTCGTAGCCGGGCGTTTTTTTTGCATTAATGTTGCTTCTTATTTCATCCTTAAGTTCCTTCAGTGTCACTGGAAGTATTTCGAGTTCGTCAATTTTTTCCGTCCGAGTTGTATTTTCGTCTGGTACTTGATTTGGTAATGGTTGAAAAGTTTCGAAGAGATGTTCAGCAAAAAGGTCTGCTTTCTCTATATTACTTCTGGCCCAAGTTCCATCCTCCTTTTTGATTGGAGGTGAGAGGACTTTGGGACGTTTCAAGTTTTTGGTAACCTTGTAGAGAGAGTACTCCGTATCTTTCTCCGCGGTCAGAGTACTTAGAAAGTGATCAACTGATTCATTTTCCATGGTTCTGATTAGGTGTTTAAGGAGAGATTTGAAGATGTCTATTTTTTGTAAAGTAGGTAAATCTCTCCAAACTCTGGTGGATGTTAGAGTAACATATCCTCAACATTATACTAAAATATGGTGGGTGGGAATTTTGAATAAAAAAGTAATGGACAGTATGTTCAACTCTTCATACTATTGTACCTACCTATTACCTACCTATCTTGTTAAAAGCACGAATTAATACCGTTGAAAATGGTCGTATATTTTTCTACAGGCTTCATTCATGTCAGACCTTTAAGAAAATTTCAGTGGAGATTCGTTTTTTGATGGATTCGAGAAGTTGGGCGAATAAGAAGTTCTGTCGGAATGATGTGGCTGCGCGGCTCGGGAAGTGTTGCGGGTCAGTCTAGGAGCGCCTTAAATCTATGGCTGGGCGTCTATGGCCCATTTCACACAGGTTTAACTCTTGCTCTTTGAATGTACTATTTTACATCGGAAGAGACACAAGTACTGCCTAACCATTCTAACCCGACTTATTTCTCTCCCTCGCAGATCCACGAATTCGCCGACATCTGCTGGGACAAATGCGTTGACAAGCCCGGAAGCAAGTTGGACTCCCGGACGGAGACCTGCATGCTCAACTGCGTCGACCGCTTCATCGACGTCTCCCTCCTCATCACCAACAGATTCGCTCAGATGCTCCAGAAAAACTCCAACTATTGATCCTATTTCGCGTGTCGAAGCGGGCGACGTAACCTGAAGAAAAAAAAATTGTCCCGTTTTTCCGAAAAAAGCACGGACTTGTCAGTCGAAACGGACTTCTAGCGATACAAATGTAGACTGTTATATTCTGTTCAACTTACAACGTTGACTGCGTTCAAGTGTCCCAAATCCTGCATTTTTTTCTTTTTTTTTTTTTTTGTACTTGTGAAATTTGAAAAAATTGTTGACCTAACAAAAACAAAAAAACATAATATAGTTAAATATAGATAAACGAAACTATTGAATAATCTATTGTTTATCCCTCTATTCATTATAAGACTATTGGTACAGAGCGAGAAAAACCATTTTTATTGAACATCGTAGGAGTGAAAAAGTCGGGCAAGGACTCCAGTAGTTGTCGAAACATGAGGGATTCGCGAAAAATTCAAATTGTGTTGCTAGAAGTTCAACGAGTTGCCAGAAATCCAAATTGAGTGGTCAAAAATGGGGTATTTCGGTGGGTCGGAAATTCAAGTTTTTGACCTCAAATTTGGATTCAGAACCCTTGAAAACCTATATACTACAACTTTAAGCCCAATAATACTGTAACATGTGGTAGAAAAATTAATTAAAGAGATCACACGTTTGAAAAAAAGGCGGGCCTCCATGAACCCACACACACTACGCCACGTGCGCGTGTGAGTAGTATTTTGTGGTATCCAAGAGGTCCTCCAAGGGTTTCATCTAGGGATGTCCGATACTTCAAAAGTATCGATACAATGTCGTATCGATACATCTAGAAAGTATCAAAAAGTATCGATACGATACTTTCAAAAAGTATCGATATTTTGAAGTATCGATACTTTTCAATACTTTCACAAAAATGGGTGAAATTGTCGTTTATATTTCTCTCCATCAGTGTGACATCTTTCCATCACGAGGATAATAATTAGTAGAGATGGGCGGTATTTGACATAACAGTTAAAAATAACCTATTACCGGGTTTCGTTAATTCCGCTTGGAACCTATTACTTAAATAACCCTGTTACTGAATAACTTTTCAGGGAAGGCTCCAAAATGTGTGGAGCCAGAACAATAGCTTGGGTTTTTTAATCGAAAAAGAGTGTAAATACACTAACACGTAAATATGTCGGGAATAACTTGATAGAAACCCCAACTTAGGTAGGAAACGAAAACTAGAGATCCACGGAATGATACTTTGGAATGGAATAACAATATAACATGATAAACAAACGAAAGTCGGTCGGGAACGAAAAGTAGAAATCAAAGAAATGATACCTTGGAATGGAATGTTGGAATGAGCTTGTGAGAAGGTCCCTGAGATAACCTATTAATGAATAACAGGTTATTGGAACCTATTATGAACCCGGAGCAGTAATGGTGGAACCTAATACGCAAATGTAACCGTTTCGCCCATCTCTAATAATTAGTATAGAATAAACAAAACAATAAATCACTCATTTTGATGTTTAAAACTTGTTTTTGTTTAGACACTTGTTTTCGTATTGCACTTGTTTGGTTGAAGATTTTGGTGGTCCTTCCTCGATTATAGAGGACAGTAGGTTATCATAGAGAGCTGGAGGTGGTGGTACATCATCTTTGTTTAATTTGTTGAAGTTTGTTGGTCTCCCAACAATCAACGTAGAGATATAGGTACTGTCAAGTAGGTACCTTCATGTCGTAGGTGTTGAAACAGATAAAATGTGAGATATAAAAAAGTATCGGTTCCGATACAGGAAAAAAAGTATCGATACTACAATATGTATCAGGAAAAAAAAGTATCGATATGTATCGATACTTTTTCCTAGAAGTATCGATACTTTTAAGTATCGATACTTTTGGGACATCTCTAGTTTCATCTCTTCTCTGTGCATGGATACTTTTTTCAAAGACAGTTTGCTAGCTACGTCACACCGTTCAAATCTTCAACTTTCGTCAGCTTCTCTGATATTTTATAAACATTTTCTCGACGAAAAGACCCGATTACCGTCATTCCTGAGCCATACTCTTTTGAAAAAAAAAAATTTAAAAATTGACTGAAATACACCATTCATATTGAGTTGTAAATAGTTCAAATCAAATTGGAATAAATTCAATGAGTAGCCGGAAATCCAAACTGAGTTGCCAAAAAATTCATATTGCGTGGTTACAAGTTCAAATTGTTTGGTCGAAAGTATAATAGGTTGCCAAAAGTTTAAATTGAGTAGCCAGAAATCAAAATTAAGTGGTCAAAAGTTCAAATTGAGTTGCCAGAATTTTAAATTAAACTGTCGAAAATTCATTGAATTGACAGAAATTCAAATTGAGTTTTCAAAAGTTCACAAGTCGTCAACAATTCAAATTGGAGCGGCCAAAAGTTCCACGAGATACCAGAAATTCAAATGGATTTGTCAAAAGTTTAATAAATTGCCAAAAGTTCAATAAATTGACATAAATTTAAATTGAGTTATGAAAAGTGTATAAGTTGTCAACAATCAAAGTTGGGCATTTGCTAACTAATTTATTAGCTAGTTAATTTTTCAACTAATAGCTAAATTATTATTTAATAGCTAATTATATAAATTATTATTAATAGCTAAAAGATAAATTTAGCTATTAGCTGTTGAGGAACAGCTAAAATTTTCAGCTAAATTAGCTATTAGTCGAAAACTTATAGCTAACAGATTTAGCTGTTCCTCGTCAGCTAATAGCTTTAGCTGTAGCTGACAACTGATAGCTGACGCTGAAAAAAAAGTGTATTTCTCCACACGAACAGCTAGTAGCTACTCTGACCATTTCAGTTTTAGCTGGCTGTTGGATGTACATCCAGTAATTATTCATGTTCCTTAGTTACGTTTATTAAGTATGATAATATACGAACCGTCACAGTTCACTAAAACCTCGAAGCGAATAATTCTTTCTATAAATTACAATTGTGGTCCATCGAGCAAAAGAACCTATCGGTACTAAAGATGGAAGGAAAAAGTGAAAGAGGTTCTTGTAAGTCAAGTAATGAGGGAGCAAGAGAGAGGGAAAGAAGATTAATTGAACATGAAAGAATGATGGATAGAAGAGAAGATGAAAGGTTTAGAAGAGAATTAGCACTGGAAGCGGAAATGGAACTAGAGGAGAGACGCTCCAAAATAAAGTGCCAAAGATGTGGAAGAAGACATAGCACGCTGTTGCAATCTACAACGGAGCAAAGTGTGGCTATTCACGAAGGAAAGAAGACTGAAGAGGTCAAAGAGGAGGCTGAAGAAGAAGAAGGAGGTGATTGGAAGACGAAGTGTCTAAAAGAATCTCAAATTGGCAGATCCCGAGAAGAAATTCAGAATGCTGATGAAGGAGAGGAGACAGCTACTTCCGCAGTAAACCTGCGGAAGAATGTGAAACACCACGTAATGCTCAATACCAGGACCGTGCGTCAACTAAGCCTCCCTACCCAATCGATAGATCAAGAAAAGCTGGGAAAGGTTTGTAAGCTATTGGCTGACTTCGAAATTTCAAGCTATGATGCTGCGAAACCAACAATTCTTATAGGAGAGGACAACTGGCCTTTGACTGTGCTTCTGAAAGTAGTGCATGGGCCATGGGATGGACCTGTAGCCTGTTATATTATTACTACATTTACAATCACATTGTCACCACCGTTTGTCCTACTAGGCAACAAATTCCTGAAATCATTTTCTCACTTTGCATTAGTTTGTTGAATAAAGCCTCAAATTGAAAGGTTTTCATTTCAATTTATTCAACAAACAAAATCATGAAAAAATTTTTACGACCTGATAAATTGGAGTTGGAGCCATCTGCACCAAAAGCTTCTCATTGCTGGTCACATTGGAAGAGAACATTTGAGAACTTCCTAAAGGCCGGAGCTGATGAAGAACCAGAAGAAGAGGTAAAACTCCAACTCCTGATGAACTATGTAAGTTCTGACATTTATACTTACATAGCTGACAGCACGACATATAACGATGCTATAGAAACATTGCACGCTCTTTATGTCAAACCCAAAAGCGAGTTATATGCTCGGCACATACTCGCCACAAGACGACAAGAAACGGGGGAAACCCTAGATCAATATCTACAAAATCTAAAAACTTTAAGTACGGATTGCAACTTCAAGTCTGTTACAGCAGAACAAAACAAAAACGATAGCATTAGAGACGCATTTATCGGAGGTATCCAGTCGACAGCCATAAGACAAAGACTTTTGGAAAATCTTACTCTGACTTTAGACCAAGCATTCGATCAAGCACGAACATTAGATTCAGCACACCAACATGCTCAAAAATATCAATCCAACATGAGTACACCCATCACTTGTGCGACAGATACTACAAATGAACAATACAAAAATGTGGACTCTAATACTGTTACTACAGCAGCAATACCTAAACAACTATGCTATTTCTGTGGAGGTTTTAGGCACCCCAGACCTCTATGTCCAGCGATTGACAACGTTTGTAAGATATGTGACAAGAAAGGGCATTTTCCCAAAGTTTGTCTCTCAAAGAAAAACAAGACCAAAGTTTCAGCTGCAGTCTTTGGCTCTCTCTCTTCAATTGCATCTACCACTTTAAGCAAGTCAACAATTGCTGTAAAAATTAATAGTATTCATGCTAATGCTTTGATTGACACAGGAAGTTCTATGAGTTTCATTAAAGCTTCGATTGCCCGTCTAAACTGCTTAAAAACTCACCCTTATTCAGGAAAAATCACCATGGCATCTACTTCATTGGCTGCCACAATCAAGTCCTTTTGCACAGTATCTCTTGAGATGGAAGGTTACACATATTCTGCAGTCAGACTGTTTTTAATGGATGACCTGTGCTCAGACATAATTTTAGGACATGATGTACTCAGCGTTCATTCGTCAGTCGAATTTTCATTTGGAGGACAAAAACCATCTCTAAAAATTTGTGGGAGTGTTGAAGCAGCCTCTGTAGAACCAGTAAAAATTTTCAGTCATCTCACTAACGATTGCAAGCCCATAGCAGTGCGATCCAGGAAGCACTCACAACAAAATCTTACATTTATGGAATCGGAAGTTCAAAAACTACTAGAGAATGGAATAATCGAACCAAGCAACTCTCCTTGGCGAGCCCAGGCCTTCGTAGTGTCTAGTGCTCGAAAGCAAAGAATGGTCATAGATTATTCACAAACCATAAATAAATTCACACTTCTTGACGCGTTTCCAATTCCCAGAATCTCAGATATAGTAGAAGCAGTTGCTAAATACAAGGTTTTCAGCCAGATTGACCTTAAAAGTGCGTACCACCAGGTTCCAATAGCTGAAGAAGATCGTATTTACACAGCATTTGAAGCAGCTGGTCAACTCTTTCAATTCACACGACTTCCATTTGGAGTGACCAATGGCGTCCCAGCCTTCCAGGAGTTCTTGACGAAGCTGATACGAAAGGAAGGTCTAAAAGGAACTTTTGCTTACCTAGATGACTTAACAATTTGCGGTATGAATGAAGCTGAACATGCTGATAACCTTCAAAAATTTCTTGATATGGCACGCAAGTATAATTTAACATTGAATGGAGAAAAGAGTGTTTTTAATCAAAAATCTATCAGACTGCTAGGCTACCTAGTTGAAGATGGTCATTTCCAGCCAGATCCTGATCGCTTGCGACCTTTCCTCGAAGTTCCGCCTCCCACTGATTCAGCTGCTCTTCAAAGGATTCTGGGAATGCTTTCCCATTATTCTAAATGGGTACACAAATTTTCAGACAAGATACGTCCATTAGTAGATTCAAAATCTTTCCCACTATCACCAGACGCCATCGCATCATTAGAGAGAATCAAGAAAGACATTTCTGCAGCCACCTTAGAAGCCGTTGACCCAAATGGTCCGCTAACTGTGGAAACAGATGCATCTGATGTTGCAATAGCTGCCACTCTCAGCCAGATGGGCAGACCAGTTGCCTTTTTTTCACGAACTTTGAACGCTTCAGAGAAAAATCACTCAATAATTGAAAAGGAGGCATATGCCATAGTTGAAGCTATCCGTTATTGGCGCCATTACTTAATGGGTCGTCATTTCCATCTCATAACAGACCAACAAAGCGTGTCGTTCATGTTTGACATCAAGCATACAAGTAAAATCAAAAATGAAAAGATAATGAGATGGAAATTGGAACTTTCGGCATACACTTTTGACATAAGTTATAGGCCTGGAAGAGAAAACACGGTCGCTGATACCTTATCCCGCATCTGCTGTGCTACCACAAGTCAAGACCTAACGAAACTTCACGAGGAGTTATGCCATCCCGGAGTTACGCGGATGTATCATTGGGTGCGTGGACGGAATCTTCCTGTTTCTATTGAAAATATACGGAAAATCACTTTGGATTGTCGAGTTTGTGCGGAACTCAAGCCCCAGTTCTTTAGAGGTAGTTCTGCTCATCTCATAAAGGCAACCAAACCATTCGAAAGGCTCAATTTGGACTTCAAGGGCCCTTTGCCATCTGCACAAGGAAGACCATACATATTGATGATCATCGATGAATTCTCCCGTTTTCCATTCGCTATCCCATGCAAGGATCTTAGTTCGTCTACACTCATTCAAAATTTGAAACAACTTTTCTCCATTTTCGGAATGCCTTCTTACATACATTCGGATCGTGGGTCAAATTTTATGTCAAAAGAATTCAAGACATTTTTACATACTAATGGAATCGCAACAAGCAGGACTACACCTTATAATCCACAAGGAAACGGTCAAGTCGAACGATATAATGGAATTATTTGGAAAACCATACAGTTAGCTTTGAAGACATACAATTTACGCACTGAACAATGGGAAGAAGTACTCCAACAAGCTCTACACTCAGTTCGTTCTTTACTCTGCACAGCAACAAATCAAACGCCCCACGAAAGAATGTTTGTACACCAGCGAAGAACTTCCAATGGAGAAGCATTGCCTTCATGGTTAATGGAACCTGGAAAAGTCTTGCTCAAGCGCCATGTTCGCCATAGCAAGTACGACCCTTTAGCTGATGAAGTGGATTTAATTGAATCAAATCCCCAATATTCTCAGGTTCGCCTACCAGATGGCCGAGAAACAACTTCTGACATACGGAATATAGAGGAAGCTCCAACTTCTGACATACGGAATCATAGGGACCCAACAAGATCAAGTAACATTGAGCAGTCGACTGTTGAAGAAGTTGAAGAACCACGCAGGAGTGGAAGAGTAACAAGACCACCTGCCTACCTAGCTGACTATGTTACGAACTGAAGAGGGGGAAAATGTTATATTATTACTACATTTACAATCACATTGTCACCACCGTTTGTCCTACTAGGCAACAAATTCCTGAAATCATTTTCTCACTTTGCATTAGTTTGTTGAATAAAGCCTCAAATTGAAAGGTTTTCATTTCATAGCCACAAAAACCAAACTAGGATGGGTGGTGCATGGAAAAATGCCAATCCAATTAAAAGGACGAGTTGAAGACGATGACCATGGGAACCATCTGATGAGTCACTGGGAAAAAGAGGAAGAAGCGAAAGAAACTGATACGTTTCTACATGATCTAGTTGGGAGTCACATCCGACAAGATGATGTTAAGGAAATCACTGAGGAAAATTCTCAGCAAGGAATGTCCTTTCCAACATTTCTTAGGAAACCAGAGAGAGAGTGGTCGGTAGAGACGTCATCAAATGGACCAGTAAGGACAAGAAATGAACCAGAAGAGATAGAAGTACAGTTTGAGGGAGTGGAGCAGGAAATAGAATGGGAGCTATGGCACAATATTGGAAATGTATTTGAAGGTAAGTGGCACACCGTGTTACAAACAACAGCTTTAGTGTCGAGCATAGCTACGAGTAAGCACGAGTATTTCAAAACACGCCACAAAGAATGTTTAAGAGAGTGCACAGACAAAGAATTGTATTGGACTGAGGAGAAGTGGGTTAAGAAAGCACAAGTAGAGGCGTTTTGGGAAGAAATAGGCGGCATCCGAAGAAAGAAAACTTGGGTTTCGTCCAGCCGATTGTGTAGTCTCAATCCATTTCTCGAAAAACATCAAGGGCAGGAAACCATTGGAGGAGCCGTACGACTAAAATTGTGGGTGATCTCGACGCGAAAAGCAGTAAGAGGCTTTTTGAATCGGTGTGTGTTATGCCTGACAAGACGAGCAGTCGAGGTTGCGCCCGCAGCAGTTTTGGAAGAGGAATTGCAACAGGATGAAGTTTCCCAACAATTAGCGGACCGCGTTAGGAAGAAGTGGTGGAGTCGATACGTCCTGACACTAGCAGAAAGAAGCAACTGGGCAGTACTTGTTGAACCTATAAAAGTGGGCGACTTGGTAGGGTAAGGGGAGGACAGCTACATCCAAAGCAAATGGATTCTAGGTAGAATCGTAGCAGCTATTCTGGGGTAAAGATGGACTCGTGAAAGCAGCACACGGAACTCTTGAAAGACCAAGATCGTTAAGCTGCATGTAGAGCAAGAGCAAGAGTAATGCCGTGGGGAGGATGTTGGATGTACATCCAGTAATTATTCATGTTCCTTAGTTACGTTTATTAAGTATGATAATATACGAACCGTCACAGTTCACTAAAACCTCGAAGCGAATAATTCTTTCTATAAATTATACTGGCATCAGAATTAGCTTTGGGACATTTTATCGAATGAATTCCACTGATATTACCACAAACCAAATCTGAAATATAACGTATTTTTTTTAGCGAATTTTCAAAGAAAATGAAGCTATTGCAATGGCCTCAAAATTTTTAGAATCGACTTTTTCGAAAAATTTTCACACTGAAATCCGTTTTGGAACATTCTGAAACGATCCCTGAAGTTTTTCCAAAAATCATATGTATATATATATATGTGTCATTCTGGACGATAACTTGAGTAATTGTTTAAAATTTTTTTTTTAGTTTTTGCCAAAATGTTTGTAACAACAAACCATAGGTCAAGTTCGTTAACCAGCAATTTTGGACAATCCAAAGTGGTCCAAAATTCAAAAAAACTCCGAAAAAATTGGTTTTTCCCGTTTTTTTAGGTTTTTACATTGAAAATCATGGTAATTTATGGTATATTCGGATTCAGCACAAAATTTCTGATATGAATGCTTTTTTCAAAAATGAAAATTGTCCAAAATTAAGAAAAGTTTGTAGCTATATATATATATATAATGAATACGTGCGTATATTTGTTGTAACCAGAAATGCAGTAGCCGTGTGGGTACTCTATGAGTTCGTAGAGACGAGTAGAACATGAATATGGACTCCTAAGACCTTCAAAGCATACCCAGCAATAATTTGCAGCGTGTTATTAGCGAATTTTCAAAGAAAATGAAGCTATTGCAATGGCCTTAAAAAAAAAAAAAAAAAAAAAAAAAAAAAAAAAAAAAAAAAAAAAAAAAAAAAAAAAGTCCTCGTTTAAACTTTTAATCGACAACTGCCACCGATAGAAACGTTTAAAACCGAGTGTATTATTGAAAATCGCACGATTTTTTCGTACATATCGCGAATATATTTAAATGTTATCAAATTAATTACTTAGATGCAGCAGGTAACGCACCAAGGAGAAAAATATGTGATAAACAAGGTGACTTGTTGTGTGAGGTTGGGAACAAGTGATCATGAACGCGATCTGTCGCACTCATCTTTAACTACGTCTATTGGAAGAGATATCGCGCCTCCGTTATTGTTAATAATTCAAGTTATTGTTATTAACAAGATGTTCTCTTCGTTACCATGTTTCGGATTTCCCAAAATCTTGCACTCTAGTTTTTCTCGTTCAACTTGCACGAACTCAAATTTAAAATATACTTTCTTTTTCACCTTACACCAAGTTTCCACTGTGTACCACTTTCATTAGGTTATGTACCACAGCACTGGTGATTAAGAAGGATAGTAAATACATCTTGCAAGCAATAAACGTTTTGACAAAAATAAACAAATAAAAGACGGTAGAATCAATCTCAAGTGAGAAGAAAAACTCAAAAGGTCGTGAGTATTATTACCTAAGTCATGTCTAGCAATTATCGGATAGAACCCTTGACAAAAGAAAATTACGATACCTGGCGAATTCAAGCACAGGCAATCCTAATAAAAAACAACCTGTGGGATCACGTAAATGGTCAAACCATAAGACCAGCTGAACCTGCGGAGGCAATTAAATGGGACAAAGACGATTTGAATGCTAGATCAGACCTTATACTCATCATTTCACCTACCGAATTAAAATCAATAAAAAATTGCAAAACGTCAAAAGAAGTTTGGGATTTACTAGAGAATTCATTTCAAAGCAAAGGTCCGGCTAGAAAGGCAACGCTACTCAAAAAGCTCATCCTCCATAAAATGCAAGAAGGTGACGACGTCAGAGAGCATTTACTTGACTTCGCAGACACCGTAGATAAGCTAGCAAATATGGATATTCAAATAAATGATGAATTGCTTAGTATAATGATACTTTATAGCTTGCCGCACACATTCGAAAATTTCCGAATAGCAATAGAAAGTCGAGACAAACTACCTTCAACCGAAAATTTGAGAATCAAAATCCTCGAAGAGTATGAAGCTAGGAAACAAAACCAAACTAAATCAACAAATCACGAAGAAGCTTATTATGGGAATAATAAGAATTTCAAACAAAATGTGAATAAGAGTTTGAACAAGAAGAAACCTAAATGTTCTACCTGTCAAAAATTTCATTTTGGTAAATGTAGAATCAATAAAGGGGAGAAACAATCTTCTATGAAAACTGAACAAAGCCTATCAGTAAACAACTCAACAAGCTCAAAAGATATTTGGTGTCTTGATAGCGGCTCAACATCTCACATGTGTGCAGACAAAATAAAATTCACAACAATCTCAAATTGTGATGACAAAGTTGTTAAACTAGCATCAAAAGACCAAACAGCAAAAATTCAAGGAGTTGGTAAAGTCAAAATCAGTTCTGCAAATCACGAGATAAACCTAAACGATACATTACTAGTACCAAATCTCACCACAAATCTTCTATCAGTGGCAAAAGCAACAGACAATGATTGCACTGTACTGTTCAAGAAAAACGAAGCTACGATTAAAAATAATCATGGAAAAATAATACTAAAAGCTATAAAACGCGACGGTCTGTACTATATCAAAGACGAAATTTCAACAAAACAAGAAATCAAATGTGCATCATCAACAAATAAATCTTCTGGGATCATTTCTTGGCATAAGAAGCTAGGACATATAAACGAAGCTGATCTTAAAACTGCAATGAAGAATGAATGTCTCAACGGACTAAAATTCAATTTATCTGATAAATTAGGCGATTGTGAAACGTGCATAAGGGGAAAATTCACAAGACTTCCATTTCCCAACAGAAATTCACCTAGGACAGAAGAAAAATTGGAAATAGTTCATTCTGACGTATGTGGACCAATAAGAGTCACATCGCATGGCGGATCCAGATATTTTGTAACATTTATTGATGAACACACTAGATACAGCCGCGTATATTTCATGAAACAGAAAAATGAAGTACTAGACATTTTCAGAGCATACAAAAATGAAATGGAAAACTTCACAGGAAAGAAAATCAAACATCTACAAACAGATAACGAAATTTCAGAATATTGCAACAAGAATTTCGATAAATTTCTCGAAGATAATGGCATAAGACGTAGACTTTCAGTAACGTACACACCTCAACAAAATGGGATGTCAGAAAGGAAAAATAGAAGCCTTTTGGACAAAGCTAGATGTCTTCTAATTGACTCGAATCTACCTCTGAAATTCTGGGCTGAAGCTGTTTTCACAGCAAACTATTTGTTGAATAGAAGTCCGTCGAAAATGTTAGGAAACGTTACACCATTCGAAAAATGGGTTGGCAGAGCACCAACAATTACACATTTACGAATTTTTGGATCAAAAGCATTCGTACTAAACAAAAAACCTAACCGAAATAAGCTAGAACCAAAAGCAAATGTAGGCATATTTGTTGGCTATCCAGAAACATCCAAAGCTTACAGAATTTGGATGCCAAGTATGAATAAAGTAGTAACTGTTAGAGATGTAAAAATTTTTTATACGAATTTCATAAACACTTCAAAAAATGAAAATGTGAACGAAATTTTCAACACGATCAATGAAACTTCGAAAGAGACTAAATTAGTTCCAATTCCAGTTAAATCAACAAGAAACAGTTGGTCGGATGAAGTTGAAGAAAACGAAACTGCAGAAAATCTTGAAGAACATCAACTGGACAACAACGAGTCAAGTCAAACTCAGGAACCAGGAGAACAAGTGGAAGAGTGGGAACCAGCAGAAGAAGACCCACAAGAACATGCGAACCTAGAAGAAGAAGATCAAGATACAAATGAAGATCCTCAAACTTCAAATTCATATGTTCAACAAAACCCCCCACATCATTCAAGAAATGAAAC
The DNA here is from genome assembly GCA_009739505.2 of Apolygus lucorum. Classification (NCBI taxonomy): domain Eukaryota; kingdom Metazoa; phylum Arthropoda; class Insecta; order Hemiptera; family Miridae; genus Apolygus; species Apolygus lucorum. The sequence continues at coordinate 9,695,789 of CM019175.2, forward strand.
ACAAAGAATGCAGCTCAGATCGAACGAAGAAAGGTACTTACCAGCATGGACGTACGATTATGAGATGAGTTTTGCATGCGATGAACAAGACCAAGATGCAGTAGACAACCAGGACATTTGGGAAGATGCCATAAAAGACGAAATAAGGGCTCACATCAAAAATGGAACCTGGGAAGTCATCGCAAAACCACAAAACCGCAATATCGTTGGTTATAGAATGGTATTGAAGGAAAAACTCAATCCTGATGGGACTCTTGAGCGCCGAAAAGCTCGTCTGGTAGCACAAGGGTTTTCCCAACGCCCTGGGGTTGATTTTGCAGAAACGTACTCTCCAGTAGTAAAAATGAAATCGCTCAGATTGCTAATGAGTTTAGCTGCAGAAAACAATTTACAACTGAGCCAGCTAGATGTCACTACAGCTTATTTGAATGGAACTCTGGATGAGGAAATCTTCATGAAAATACCAAAAGGACTGGAAAATCACCTTCAAAGAATATTGATTGATGAGAGCGAAAATAAGGACCAGACAATTTTCTTAAAAACAAAAAAGATGATGGAAGATCTTGCAAAAAATGGTTACAATAACAAAGTCTGCAAATTGAAAAAAGCTTTGTATGGACTAAAACAAGCAGGACGGCAATGGTTCAAAAAGCTCGATTCAAGACTGAAAGAATTAAACTTCAAGTCCTCATTCGCGGATCCTTGTCTCTACGTACGTGGAGAAGGGGGAGACCAAATTATTCTCGCAGTGTACGTAGACGACTTGGTTATCGCATCATCCAACAGAGAAGAAGTGAGAAAATTGAAGGAAGACCTCACTAAAACCTTCGAAATGCGGGACATTGGCGATCTCAAGTACTGCCTCGGCATTGAATTTTCAAGAGACCAAAAAGGAGGAGTACGAATGAGCCAAGAAAAATATGTAAAAAAGCTACTGGAAAAATTCAGAATGACAGATGCCAAAACAATCAAGACCCCGATGGAAATAAATCTGGATTTAGAAGTGCCGAAAAAGGGGGAGCTACCAAATATTCCTTACCAAAGTTTAATTGGATCACTGATGTATTTGGCAACGTCAACCAGACCCGACATTTCGTATTCTGTCAGCTACCTGTCACAGTACAATTCATGCTACAGGAACGAACATTGGGCAGCCGCTAAGCGAATTTTAAGATACCTGAAAGGAACGGCAAATTTTTCTCTCAACTTCAAGAGAACCGGGCGAAAGGAATTGGGAGGTATGTCGGACGCAAGCTACGGAAGTTGCAAGATTGACGGACGCTCATACACTGGCTTCTGTTTCCAGCTAAATGGAACGGCAATAAGCTGGGAAGCGCGCAAGCAGCGTACTGTAGCCGGATCCACGACTCACGCAGAGTATATGGCACTTTCAGAGTCAGCTAAAGAAGCAATGCACCTGAAATACCTAGTGAATCATCTCCATATTGCCCAAAACAACGTAAAAATTGAAACCGACAATCAGAGTGCTATAAGTTGGGCACAAAACCCTATTGTGACATCCAAGTCCAAGCACATAGCTATAAAAGAACATTTTATAAGAGAAGCTATTGCCAACAAGGAAATCACTCTGGAGTTCTGTCCAACTGACATGATGACGGCGGACATCTTCACTAAGGCACTACCTGGCCCGAAATTCCACGAGTTCCGCGGAAGACTAGGATTGGGCAGCAGCTAGTGAGGGGGAGTATTGGAAGAGATATCGCGCCTCCGTTATTGTTAATAATTCAAGTTATTGTTATTAACAAGATGTTCTCTTCGTTACCATGTTTCGGATTTCCCAAAATCTTGCACTCTAGTTTTTCTCGTTCAACTTGCACGAACTCAAATTTAAAATATACTTTCTTTTTCACCTTACACCAAGTTTCCACTGTGTACCACTTTCATTAACGTCCTGGAGCTTCCACAATCAGAACGCTTCTCGGGCTCCCAGATTCAGCTTTCAGCCCAGTGATTTCATGTCTTCCGGGACGTCGATTGTTGGTGTAAAAGCAAGTAGAAAAAATATATATACATATATATATATATATAAACCAAGAATCGAAAAAAAAACTTTCTACAACAAATTGCAACACCATTGGTCCTTTTCGTAACCACACCTTAAACTGAATGATTTCTTTGAAAATTCGCTCATTAATTCATGCTGCATGAATGGACTTTTGTTAGGTATTACTTCTATGGGTGACCCCATTCTAGATCACCTTGAGAGAAGTTTTGTTAAAAATCAGTATGTTTTGAATTTTTAATTCATTGTTTGAATTTTGATTTATTTGATCCTAAAAAAACATTTGTGTGTGTGTCAAACATGTTTTGAACTACTTTAAACAGGTAACAGGTCACAAAACAACTAAAAATATTTTTTTATAACTTTTTATAAATATTATTTTTTTTTATAAATTTTTAAAAAAAATATTTTTATTTAGTTTTTAAGTGGCCAGAGAAGAGAAAAGGTCAAATTGGGTTTGTGGTAATATCAGTGGAATTCATTCGATAAAATGTTCCAAAGCTAATTCTGATGCCAGCTAAAACTGAAATGGTTAGAGTAGCTACTAGCTGTTCGTGTGGAGAAATACAATTGAGGGGTTTCCTACAAGAACAAGATAAGTCCAAAGTTTGAAAAAACCCGGTTAAGGCGCCATTTTGTTCCTGAATGTGTGCGATATCTAGTAACAAGTTCATTTCGGCAAGAACCGAACAGGTCCAAGTCTACGGGAGGCTTCAAAATGTGCGCATTTTGCAGGAGAATTCTAGTCCTCTCTATTTCCGCAAGAACGAAATAAGTCCGCGCGCGCGTGGCAACACTGCACCTGAAGGTCAGGGCGTCGCATTCCCAGCTGTTTGTTTCCCATTCTAGAGGTGTGTCGGGCCAGGTATTTCTCTGGAACGGTTCCAAAGGTTACAGTGACAAAGATGTAACTGCTCCAAATTACCGGTACAGTTCCATTACCGGTACAGGCGATCAAATCCCACTCACATGGCATGGATGAAGCAGACAGTCAAATCCCTATCGTCTTTCTTCCTTGCTTAAGACCTCAACTTGCAATACAATAGCATCATTTTCCTTGAAAATTCGCTAAAAGGAAGGAATTTGAAAAAGTGTTACAAAAGAGACAATTAAATTGTCTTCATAATAAATTTTATTATAAATGACAGTGACCAACCAATTCAAGGAAATAATAATGACGTTGCAGTTTAAGAACTTAACATGACAATAATAAATTAATAATACTGGAGACGACATCCATGCTAACCTGTCCAGAAGATCACTTCCCACTCAAGAGCCATTCCATGATACTATTATATTCTCAGTCCATGGAAGTAGTAAGGGCGCTTCCAGGTACAACATGGAACAGAACTGAGAACAAGCGATTCTCCATGATATCTTATCGGTCCGGTTCCATCCTTACTGGTCCGAATGATCCCTTCCCGGTCCAGAGCCATTTCAAGATATCTTATCGGTCCGTGGAACTGGACCGGTAAGGGTCGAGTTTTTGTCACTGCGTGGAACCGTTCCAAATTGATACTCGGTTCCACAGTCCCGGTACAGCTGTACTGACACACCTCTATCCCATTCTTATTTCTGTTTTCGTCTTTGCTGGTAACCTTTTTTCCCTAATAAAGGTTTTTGATGAAACGACTGCTTGTCTACTTATCTATTCATTCATTTTTCAAATCCTTAATATAGTAGGAACTATTATTTTCTCCTTCATGTTACTCATGGCGAAACAAAGAAAACATAAAAATTGAACCAGCAACATAGGCATCTAAAAAAACATTTTAAATGTTCTAGTTGTCAGTTTTTCTTGTTTTATGTGCAGAGTTAGATTTACACAGTGGAAAATAGTAAAGAAAATATATTGGTAGAGAAAAAATATATACGACCTAGTCGAGAGAAAATTTTTGTAAGAGTGGACAAGAAAACATTTGTTCCGTCGTCCACAGCAACATGATAATGTCACGAGTGGACTTCCAACACTCCCCCTCACGAGTGGCTGTCATGTAGTCCCAGCTGCTCTCGGAATTTGAAGAACTTGGAACCAGCCAGAGATTTAGTGAAGATATCTGCTGTCATTTCTTCTGTTGGGCAGTACTCAATTGTCACACTACCATTTTCTGCAACTTCTCTGATGTAATGCATCTTGATGGCAATGTGCTTGGATTTTCCATTTACAACTGGATTGAGTGCCCAGCATTTTGCGGCTTGGTTGTCCGTCTTCAGTTCGATGCAATTTTGCTGAAGTCCGATGTGGTCGGCCAGATTTAGTAAATGAGTCGCTTCGCTCGCTGATTCGCTAAGTGCCATATACTCGCTGTCTGCAGTGGATTTAGCAACAGTGCGTTGCTTCCGGGCTTCCCAACTGATCGCGGCTCCGGCATATGTAAAACAGAATCCTGTGTAGGATCGACCGTCTATGCAGTTTCCCCAGTTTGCGTCTGAGAGACCTGAAACTGGTTTACCTGATCTACGGAACGTTAGGCACAGTGATTTAGTCCCCTTCACGTATCTCAGTACTCTTTTCGCAGCGGCCCAATGCTCATTTCGGTAACAGGCGTTGAATTGAGATAGGTAACTCACCGAATACATTATGTCTGGGCGAGTCGCTGTGGCAAGATACATCAATGACCCAATAATGTTTTGATATGGGACATCTGGTGAATTTCCTTCTGTAGGTTTTGTCAGTTGTAGATTGACTTCCATCGGGGTCTTCGCGGTTTTGGCGTTATCAAGCTTGAATTTCTCTAAGACTTTGTCGACGTACTTTTCTTGTGACATAAAGATCATATTTTTGTCGCCCTTTTTGTAGAATTCGATTCCTAGGCAATACTTGAGTTCCCCGATGTCGCGCATTTCGAATACTTCAGTCAGATCATTTTTCAGTTTTGCGGTTTCTTGTTCGTTTGATGACGCAATTATCAAATCGTCAACGTAGACCGCGAGTAGAATTTTATGCTCCCCCTCTCCGCGGACGTAGAGGCAGGGGTCAGCAAACGAAGATAAAAATCCGACTTCTTTGAGTCTAGCGTCAAGTTTCTTGTACCATTGACGGCCAGCTTGTTTGAGCCCGTACAGAGATTTCTTCAGTATGCAGACTTTTTCAGTCTGGTTGCCTTCATTTAAGTCTTTGATCATTCTTTTTGTTTTCATATAAATTGTTTTGTCCGCATTTTTACATTCGTCTTTTAATATTTTTGAAGATATTGTTCAAGTCCTTGAGGTTTCTTCATGTAAATTTCTTCGTCCAGTGTACCATTCAAGTACGCCGTCGTGACGTCTAGTTGGCTCAATTTCAAATTTTGCTCTGCAGCAATTCCAATGAGGAGTCGAAGAGATTTCATTTTTACCACAGGAGAATAAGTTTCAAAATAATCTAATCCTGGGCGTTGTGAAAAACCTTGAGCTACGAGCCGTGCTTTTCGGCGTTCCAAGGTGCCATCAGAGTTCAATTTCTCCTTCAGGATCATACGGTACCCTACTGGATTCCTATCTGGTGGTAGTCTGGTTATTTCCCACGTTCCATTTTTCACATGAGCTCTGATTTCTGCCTTTATTGCTTCCTCCCATATTCCAGGATTTTCTTCCGTTTCCAGTGGTTTTTCGTCGCACATACAGCACATGTCATAATCTCGCATCCATGTTGGCGCGTGAACTTCCCTCCCAGATCTTGTAGTTCTTGGAGGTTGTGCTGCTTCATTGTTTTCATCTGGTACTGATTCTGTTTCGTCCTCTTCTTGAATCGATAAATCACCATTTTCTTCACTAGTAGGTTGTTCTTCAGTTTGCGGAGCGTTTGGGACTTCTTCCTCGAAAACATCTCCCCACAACCTATAGTTTTCTAGAGAATTACTGTTATCATTATTTTTTACATTTTCATTTTGAGAAAAATTGTTTAAAACTTTCACGTCGCGTGAAACTTCAATTCGATCAAGTTCTGGTACCCAAATTCTGTAGGCTTTTGAAAATTCCGAATACCCAGCAAATATTCCTTCCATTGTTTTAGAAGAAAATTTTCCTGGTTTTCGTCTCTTGTTCAAGATATGTGTTTTCTTGCCAAAAACGTGGAGGTGACGAACTGAAGGTGGTCTCCCAATCCATTCTTGAAACGGGGTTACGTGATTGAGTGATCGTGATGGGCATCGATTTCTCAGGTAGTTAGCTGTGTGTACTGCTTCTGCCCACAGTTTTTGGGGTGATTTTGACTCAACCATCATACATCTGGCTTTTTCTAGCAAGCTTCTGTTCAGTCTTTCGGCTAGACCATTTTGTTGTGGTGTATATGGTGCCGATAGCCTACGTTGAATTCCAGCTTCCTTCAGGAATTCATCAAATTCATGGTTAATATATTCCCCTTTTCCATTATCGGTTTGTAGAAATTTGATTTTCTTGTTATGATAGTTTTCTACTTCATTCTTGTAGTTTTTGAAATGTTGGAGTACTTCGTTTTTATGTTTCAGGAAATACACTCTTGAGTAACGAGTTTTTTCGCATATGAATGTTACAAAATATTTCGCTCCACCTGGGCTGATCACTCTCATTGGCCCACATACATCTGAATGGATTATTTCAAGTTTATCCAAATTTTTAGGAATATTGCGGACTGGAAATGGGGCTCTTGTCATTTTTGACTGAATACAAATTTCGCAGTCACCCAATTTTTCGTTTGAGTTGAATTTTAGTCCGTTCAAAATGTTATTTTTCAATGCTAATTTCAAATCATTTTCATTTATATGGCCTAGTTTTGCATGCCATTCATTTATTTTTGTATTGCATACTAGGTTTGATTGTTCATTTGGAGCTGAAGTGGTTACATAGTAAAGTCCGTTCGACATTTTTGCTCTTGTAGTGATCTCATTTTGGGAGTTGTATACACGAGCTTCATTTTTATCGAATGTAACTTTGTATCCTTTACTTGTGATTTTGCTTACTGATAGTAAATTCGTTGTTATGTTTGGTACATATAATGTGTCTGGTAAACTCAAAATTCTTTCTGCGTGTGAGACTTTGGCTTGACCTTTACCCAAAATTGGTACAGTCTGACCACTCGACGCAAGTTGGAGAGAATTGTTCGCCAAGTTTGATAAGTCGGCAAAAATGTCTTTATTTTTGCACACGTGAGAAGTGCTACCAGAATCAAGACACCACGTGAATGAGTCTATAGGAGTTTGGTCGCCTGAAGATAAACAAATTTCCTCTGACAGATATGAATTCTCCTTTTTGTTGATTTTGGTTTTCGCATAACATTTTTCAGTTGTATGATTATTGCGTCCACATTTTTCACAATTTTGTTTTGGATTGTATGTAGATCTATTTTTATTTCGATATTTATTGAATTTACCTTTACTGTTGTTGGTCTGAAATGCCTCTTCGGAGCTACTAGGGTTCATGACATTTTTGTTCCTGGCTTCGGCCTCTTCAAGAATCTTGATTTTCAGTTGGTCCGGAGACGGCAGGTTGTCACGAGATTCGATTGCGACCCGAAAATTTTCAAATGATGCTCCTAGGCTGTACAGTAACATGATTGATTGCAAATCATTGTGAATAGTGATTTCCATTTCTGATAGTTTATCGATCGTATCAAAAAATTCATTTAGATGATCTCTTATTTTGTCGCTATCATTTATTTTATGGAGAATTAGCTTTTTCAGAAGGTATGCCTTTTTGGCAGGACCTTGAGATGCATAAATTTCCTTATATTTGTCCCATACCGATTTTGAGGTGGGGCAACCCGTTCTTATGTGACGGAGTTCAGTAGTGGATACCATCAACACTAGGTCTGATCTTGCTGTGAGATCATTGTGATTCCAAGCTTTCCAGTTTTCTTCATTTCGTTCTTTTTCCGGACATGGTTCATCTCCGTTAACGTACTTCCAGAGACCTGCTTTGAATAGTACTGCTTGAGCTTGTTGAATCCAAGTATCGTAGTTCTCTTTTGTAAGAGGATCTACCAATCTATGAGCCGTGCTCATTTTTCTTTCTTTTACCTACTTATGTTGTATAGGACACTTTTTGTGGCGTACCTATCAACTGCTGCGGTACATAACCTCTTGTTTTATGTGCAGAGTTAGATTTACACAGTGGAAAATAGTAAAGAAAATATATTGGTAGAGAAAAAATATATACGACCTAGTCGAGAGAAAATTTTTGTAAGAGTGGACAAGAAAACATTTGTTCCGTCGTCCACAGCAACATGATAATGTCACGAGTGGACTTCCAACAGTTTTTAAACACAGTTCGGAAATAGCTTCATTATTATTATACAAATAGAAAATTTGATTACCGTCATAAACATGCAAAACGTGTTCACGTCATAAACATGCAGTACTTGGGCTTCAATGAAAATTCAGCAAGAACCAAACATGTCACGTTTTGCAACAGGAGGGGGAAAATTCAGGAAAAGGCCTTTCACAAAATTCAGCAGGTTTAGAATTTTCGATTTCGGACTTATCTTGTTCTTGTAGGAAACCCCTCAATTTTTTTTCAGCGTCAGCTATTAGTTGTCAGCTACAGCTTGGTGGTATCGGGTATCGAGCTAGGTAGTTAAAATCACTTCCACAACCAACAGTTACTTCATTAATTCTTTATTTCAAATCGATACACCGTTCAATAACATTCAAGTAGCAATAACCAAAGGTAACTTGATGAGATAAAGGATCTGGGAGCCATCTGTGATGAGCAGCTCAATTTTAACAAGCATGTCGAGGTTGCTGCGGCTGGAGCGATGAGAACCCTGGGTTTTATCAAGAGGAACACTAGAGAGTTCACTAAGGTTGAGCCAATTGTTCTTCTATACAAGGCCCTGGTGCTACCAAAGCTGGAGTATAGTTCTCAAGTGTGGTCTCCCTTTTATGCCACCCATAAGTATACCCTGGAAAGAGTTCAGCGGCGATTTCTCCGTTACGTGGCCTACAAGCTTGGTATTCCCAGGGATGAAATAGACTACGACGCTCTCCTTGGCAGATGCCGCCTTCAGACGTTGGAGAAGCGCCGACTGCTGGCAGATATGTCATTCCTGCACAAGCTGCTCCACAACAGGATCTCCTCGCCCGACCTTCTGTCTAGGTTAAATTTTAGGGTTCCTCAAGTCTCCACGCGCCTCTCTCACCCATTCTTCGTCTCATTCTCCCCATACAACTATCTTCAACACCGTCCGCTCCATAGAATACCACGCCTAGCAAATCATCTCTTATCCCTCTATCAAGACCTCGATATCTTCACCAGCTCTTTCAACGAATTCAAGTCTGCCATAAATTCTTCACCTTTTGACGTGATAACGTCTTATAAATTGGTTTACCGGGAGACACTTCAAGAAACTGCGTTACGCTCCGCTCACGGAGGGGGTGCAGCTCGGTGCTCCCTAAAGGCGGGCGGCCCCTCCCCTTCCCCGGCGCTCACAAAAGCGGGAGCGCCCCGCCCCCCTTCCCTGGCACTCACTTCCCCCCCCACCCATGGGAAATACCTACTACCTACGGGAAATACCTACTCTGTGCAACTTGACAAAGAATTTTATTTTATCCTTCTTCCTACTATACGAATGAATATTAACATTAAAATTATTTTACCACTCAAAGTCGTTGTCACGTAAAACTTTCGCCCGTATACCGACTTTACAGGCAACAATACAGGGTTTTTATTAGTCACCCCTTCTCTTTTTCACTAAATGTATCATTGCTTCTTCCGATCTTTTTTAACATGTTTAATGTTTTAGGGCTGGGGGTCATTCTGTGAATTCCGACACGCAAATCTGCAACGTTTTTTTTTCTTAGTTACCACGGACCGATTTCTTAGTTACCACGTTATATCGGCTCCATTTGGGGTCTAGTTGTACCAAGATGGTCACTGATCAGCTGAGTGAGCTCCAAGGCCATTTTCTCTCCTGTTGAACGCAGGAAGCTGAAATTTGAGAAGCAGGGTCAATGGAGAATGCTGAAGGCGCCTGAGTGGTCATTGATCAGCTGAGTCAATCTAATTTCTCCCTTGCGAGGGAAAAACATTAAACATGATTTAATGTTTTTCCCTCGCAAGGGAGAAATTGAACAGAGTTTGTGTTTAATCTGTGATAAGCAAGGTTGAGTTTTTCAGGTCAAACTAAATTAAACAAAGTTATCCTTGGCAATCTGAGGACTCAAATTTTCTAAAATATCAATCATATATTCACTCTTGAATTTTTCTTCTTTGCCCTAATGGATCTCAATTTGGTTTCAACGGAATAAATGGGTGCAGGAAGAATTAGTTTTTTTTAAATTTACTTTGTAATTGGGCTCGCCCGTTTCTACAATAAATAAGTAAAGTAAACAAAGCTATCTTCAAGTGTATCGCAGCCACATCACCCGAACTGCATTGAGCCGAGCTACCACCGAAGTACATCAAAGCTAAGTATATATCTTTCTACTAGCCTAAGTGTATCGCAGTTTAGCACTGTTCTAGTGAACCCGTTACATCTTCCCCATTTCAATAACGATTTTAGTATTTCCCTCTCCCGATTGGACAGATACCTCGTCCCCATAAGGCTTACACAGGGCGAATGGAACACAATGAAAAACCAAGTTAACGTAAGTAATGGTGTATTTTTCAAAGACCTGCCATCACATACACGAGTATCTCCGCGGAATATAATTTTTTAATTATTATTTTCATAATTTCAAATCAGAGTAAATATGTAAAATAGGTACATCTCGAGAGAAACACAAAAGAAACGCAGCGTTATCTTAAAAATAAACACGAACAAATGTAACAAAGAAGCGGAACATAGATTTTTTCAACGAAACACACATTACGGTATAAAATTACTTAACGAAAATTTGTAATGGAATAAACAATTACAAATTCACAACACTGAATGATTTATTTGATAATATACACATGAGGTGAACAGGGTTCTAAAGGGCTTGAAGGTGTTACGGGAGATTTCGAGGTGATCACGAAGATACTGAAACATTCGGGGATTCAAACGAATTTTTGTGACTTGGCAGGTACAGATAACTTGGATTGAACGCCTCGATGATATGGAATCTTCTTTCATAAAGGACACATGAGGGGGAACACATGAAGGGTACATGTGACGGATCTACTTTTTTGGCAGGGGTTTCACGAAAATCGTTCTCCCCGCTTCATTTTGCACCTGACTGTCCACCAAACGCATAGTATCTGTTGTTTTAGTCCCCCTTAGTGTCATACAAGGCGTGGTTTGAGTCAAATGTGTGGATTTTGCACTTTTTTTGCCGCTCAAAGGCACCGCTCCACCTGAGCGTTTCCTCAGTACCGCCTTAGTCAGTTTGTGTTGGGTTGTGCGTGAAATGGGGAAGGAGATAATAATATTTGAAGATATTTTTTTCCTGTTCTAACCACTTTTGAACCTGGTGGTGCATCAGCAACGGTGCTTTTCAGCCTCTGAGCTAGTAATCTGGAAAGGTTGACTTTTATGTGTGAAACTAGCTGCAACAATGTGACGATTCAAAAAAGCGGATAGAATGGAATAGAAGTAAGAGTATCTTCAGTTGGTTGTCTACTTGGTAATCCTCTCACATTTCAGTCAATACAAAATTGTAAATGAATCGAGTAAGTTCTAAATTATTTCTATTACGAAAATTATCAAAATCTATAAAATTGAACACTGTCATTGAAGTAGTTCAATTTCCCTCAAAATATATCAATGTTCTCTTGGTTTTGTCGAATTTTCTTCATTTTCCCCAAGAAATATTTTAAAAAATCTTTTTGTTTAATCATTTTTGAGAAAACTATATTGGTATATTAAGGTTTTACTTTGAAGCTGATTGCACTGCCTTCAAATTCCTCTCACTTTACTTATTTCTAAAATGAATGGTTTTGCGAGTGAACGGTTCAAAACACTGTAATTATTTAACCTACAAGGTCCAGTTGGTCTCAAACTATAGCAAATTCTACCTACTATAGACAATAAATTATTGAAATTATATTTTAGAAGTTATGGTTAAAAAACTGAAAAAGTTCAAATATTTCATAGTTTTTAGCGCACTATGTCAGTAGCAAAGGGTTTTTAAAGTTGCAAATTTGGATAACTTTTTAAATAATTTTAATAATTTAATTTTTATTATTAAATTTATTGTTATTTTTTAATAGATTTTTGCGATTGCAAAAATCGTAGATACATCCATTTTTGATGAGAACAACACGTTGAGTAACTGCTAGTTTTTGCTAGTTTCGAGTAGAAGTAGGCCTCGACTCAACGCCAAGTATTGTTTATGAATTCCGCACGCAGAGCGGATACTCGAAGTTTGGAGTAACTACTCGAGTAAATACTCGAGATGACGAATGTGAATAGCGTTGAGCATCCGCCGTCACTCCAAGACCCATTCGAGTATTTACTCGGCTTCGAGTAATGTTTATGAATACCACCCCTAAAGGTCAATGTGGCGGCAGCGGAGGTGTTAACCCATTACTCTCAAGTGAGGCCCCCCCTCAAAACCAAACACACCGAGAAACAGGCACGACTGAGGGGCGATCTCTTGCGGTTTTTTCTGGTACAACAAAATCAACGGATAAACGCCTGTTTTACTTAGAATATGGAGGCAATCCCTCATTCAGCTCCTCGCCAGTAGAGTCGCTAGTATCGACCACCTGTAAAAACCATTCCAGTCAAGTTTCTAGTTGTCCAAGTGATTCTCAATAAATCGTTTTCAGCTAATGACGTGTGCCGCTGATGACTCGCCTTTCAACCATCTAAAAACGTCCCATCGGCACCGAAAGGTTCAACGTATTCACTCGTGATCGAAATCCCTCATAAAACCTCCAACGACCTCCTCGGAACCCTACATTCAAAAATCGACAAGCCGGAGGAAGTATCAAAGCTGGAAAAAAGCTGAAAAATATTGTTTTAAACGAAAAACAACTTCAAAATAAACGCTACAATCTGTTCGGTTCGAGAATACCGAATTTCTTTTCCAAAAGTTTCATCAACACTACGAGGGAGACACAACCTTTCGTCTACTAGCGTAATACATCTAAATGACGTCATCTCCTTACTGTATAATCCAAAATTGGGCGCTTTTCAAGCTGAAATACCGCGCTTTGAAAGCGCGAAAACGTTTCGCTTATCGTATTTTTTAAATATTACATAACCTATCTAGAGAATAATTGGTGGGAAATGAAGTTGTATTTGATGGGACAAGTAGGTGGTCACGAAGTTGACTAATTTATTAAGAAAAAAAACCCCTTGGTCTTCAAACTTCAACCTTGGATTTCGAAAAAATCAGTTATTAATGTGAAATTTTGTCGTTTTGACGACGGGAAATTGAAGATCGAAGAGCGCTGGGTTGTGTCCAGCTGGATTTACATTGCAAACATCGATTTTCAAAGTCGATGATTCTTAATAAGTAACAATCGATTTTTGACAGTAAAAATAAAAAATTAATATCGATTGTAAAAAATCAAAAGTTTATAATCGATTTTGGGTCGTCAAAATTGTTACGCATGGAACTGGAACCATTCTTGGAACGAAACCCTTGGATATGGTTCCAATTGACAGTTGGAACGACTCATCTCTACCTTCTAGCGGGAAAATTGTCAACTACGCAAATATTGAGGCTTCACTACAAGACGTGGCTCTTAGTTTTGAGCGAAAACTGAAGCTTGATGAAATCCGGTTAAAAAAATTATAAATACAACTTGGAAATTTAGGTTTTACATGGGTATCGTTCCGGAAGTGATGACGTCGTCGACGTCTTTATTTCGAAGTCTGATCTGATCGACGACATCTAGGAGGTTTTTGGCGTCCATCGCGAGGACGTGAGCAGCGCACAGCATCCCCCTGGAAATGAAAGGAAAAACACTTAGTTTTTAGGAAAATTGTTCGGTCGTCATTTACGCTCTTATCTTTCAATATTAATATTATTTGAAATAGCGTCTCTCGTATTTTCAGAGATATCTTAGTGAATAGCAGATGGCTTAGACGAGGGCTGTGCAATAGAACCTCGGGAACCTCAATAGAAGTATAAATGTTGGTGAAATTACAAAAGAAAACGAAAAACTACGCACACCTTCTGGAAGCCGGGCCTTTGATTCTAAAACGTAAAAATTACAGCAGATGGCTTAGACGAGGGCTATGTAATATTCATGAACAACTCAAGGTTTCGAAAGAAGCACAAATGTCGGCGAAATTACAAAAGGCATTCTGGGCTGTGTAAAATATTCAACGATACTAAAATGCATAATAATATAGGTTAAATTACAAAAAAAATAATAATAATAAAAATAAAACGCTATAGGAAACTGGAACTCTGTTTTTGAAACGTAAAATTTTAAGAATAGCAGATGGCTTAGACAAGGGCTGAGTAATATTCAAGGTTAACCGGGGATTTGAGACCTCCGGAAATGTATAATAATATTGGTTAAATTACAAAAAAAAGCTATAGGAAACTGGAACTCTGTTTTCGAAGCATAGAATTACAGAATAGCAGATGGCTTAGACGAGGGCTGTCCAATATTTGAGAACAACCAGAGTTATTGAATAGCAGATGGCTGTGTAATATTCAAGGTTAACCGGAGATTTGAGACCTCCGGAAATGTATAATAATATTGGTTAAATTACAAAAAAAAGCTATAGGAAACTGGAACTCTGTTTTTGAAGCATACAAATTACTGAATAGCAGATGGCTTAGACAAGGGCTGTACAATATTCGAGAACAACCAGAGTTAATGAATAGCAGATGGCTTAGACGAGGGCTGAGTAATATTCAAGGTTAACCGGAGATTTCGGACCTCCGGAAATGTATAATAATATTGGTTAAATTACAAAAAAAAGCTATAGGAAACTGGAACTCTGTTTTCGAAGCATCAAAATTACAGAATAGCAGATGGCTTAGACGAGGGCTGTTCAATATTCGAGAACAATCAGAGTTATTGAATAGCAGATGACTGCGTAATATTCAAGGTTAACCGGAGATTTCGGACCTCCGGAAATGTATAATAATATTGGTTAAATTACAAAAAAAAGCTATAGGAAACTGGAACTCTGTTTTTGAAACGTAAAAATTACAGAATAGCAGATGGCTTAGACGAGGGCTGTTCAATATTCGAGAACAACCAGAGTTATTGAATAGCAGATGGCTGAGTAATATTCAAGGTTAACCGGAGATTTCGTACCTCCGGAAATGTATAATAATATTGGTTAAATTACAAAAAAAGCTATAGGAAACTGGAACTCTGTTTTCGAAGCATAAAAATTACAGATAAGCAGATGGCTTAGACGAGGGCTGTTCAATATTCGAGAGCAACCAGAGTTATTAAATAGCAGATGGCTGCGTAATATTCAAGGTTAACCGGAGATTTCGGACCTCCGGAAATGTATAATAATATTGGTTAAATTACAAAAAAAGCTATAGGAAACTGGAACTCTGTTTTCGAAGCATAAAAATTACAGATAAGCAGATGGCTTAGACGAGGGCTGTTCAATATTCGAGAACAACCAGAGTTATTAAATAGCAGATGGCTGCGTAATATTCAAGGTTAACCGGAGATTTCGGACCTCCGGAAATGTATAATAATATTGGTTAAATTACAAAAAAAAGGTATAGGAAACTGGAACTCTGTTTTTGAAACGTAAAAATTACAGAATAGCAGATGGCTTAGACTAGGGCTGCGTAATGTTCAAGGAAAACTACGAATTACCCGTAATCGCGGCTGGTCCTTTGATTCCTCGGTTCTCTTTCTAGTGCCACCCTCATTCTTTCAGGCTAATCCTGGTCTTATTTAACAAAAACAAAGGACCTTCCTTCCCGAATTATTATAGAAAAACGAGTGTAACTCACTTTCTATAGTTGTTATCTAGAGTAGTGGTAGAGTAGTGCTGCGCGAGTTTCATGGCGTTGACAAGTTCGGACATGTCTTTTCCGAGGACTTGGTGGGCCATTTCAACCTGCGAAAGAATAATTCAGTGTGATGTAGTTGAACAAAGAAGTTCTCAACATTCCAATATCTTAATCTTACGAATATTCAACATTAAGACAAATTCAATGAGTTTTTTTCTCATCCAGAAAGAACATTTTAAGATTTCTAGGGGATTTCAAATAACTTGCGACGAACTGAGGGAGGGCGCTAGTGAGCAAAACATTTGATTCTTCTCTCCAGTTGCACTTCAGAGCGCTCTAGTGAGAAAAACATGCGTGAATCTCATCCAGAACCACTAATTAGTAGATTATTCGACTGACAACAGCACACCTGGTTACCCACAGCTGGGATTACCTGGTTTTGTCACATATTTTGGTTCAAAATGTCGTACTCACCTCTCTAATGGCCGACTGCGGGAATATTCCCACGAGTATGTCGACCGACGCCAGCAATAATCTCAGTTCCGTTCCGACTTTGCGAACCAGGTTGAGGTAGCTGTCTGTTTGCCCTTCTTGAACCCCTGCGTATCAGGAATTACACGAATAATTAAAGGAAACGAATAAAGCTTTCTAGATTCACGTTCAATATGGAGTTTTCCACTTCTTTTCGAACGCTCGATCGAATGAGACTTCCGGGAACATTCGTTTTACAGCATTTTCACGACGAATTGGTGGTTTTAAGGTGCCCGTCCTCTAGGTCGACAGCGCGGCGCGACGCCAAAAAAAATTTTCTAGAAATATAATGGGAAATGAATGGCAGCCCGTCCACTGGGTCGACAGCGCGGCGCGGGTCGAAACATTTTCGCAATCTGCCGCTCTCCAGACTTCTGGAGCGCGGCATCGCGCCGCGCTGTCGACCTAGTGGACGGAGGGGCGAAGCGAAAAATTGTCGACCTCGGTCATTTTTGACAGTGTTCTGCTATTGTATACGAGGCTTAATCAATGTGTGAAGCTCGATAATACCTATGCCCGACATTTTCCTGAGAAGGCACCTTCAATCTAAGTGGCGAAACGGCGGGTCGAAAAATTTTATCCGCTCCAGTGGACGGAGCTCAAGAATTTCGCGTCGCGCCACGCTGTCGACCTAGTGGACGGCCAGCTTTACACATCAAATTGAAGATTTTACACATCAATTTGGATGTTTTCCATTTTAAATTTGAGGTTTTACACATTAATTTTGAGGAAATGGATTAATGGAAATGGTTCGTTTCATACCAATTTAAAACGCTGATAGCCTGCTTATCGAGATCGAGAATCCCTCAAAATCGGTGTTTTAACATCGAACCAAAAACATCGATGTCAATATCCTATCCCTAATTTGTTGATACTGCTTCCCAAAATTGGATAATATATTTCTATCATCCTCCAATTTGACGTGAAAACGCTATATAAGAAGGACGTTTTGTATCGATTGAAGAAATGTTACCTTGGGAGAGCGCCATGACAGCTCGGACGACTAGAGTTGTGCACTCGTAAACTTTGTCATTCGTGCGATCGAGATCCGCCGTAGGCGTTGGCTCCATTTTCTGCAAATAAAACAATCCCATTGGTGAATTACGCGAATTTTCAACGTCTCCGTTTTCTAGACAGCAAAAACCTCAAAAAAATACTCTCCTCGTCACCCCGAACTCACAGAATACCCACACGCATACTATTTCTTTCCTACTTTTTGGATACCATCCCAACACGATAGACAGCTTTCTGTTCGCATTAAAGGCGTCGTCTCTGGTCCATTCCCAGCAACCTCTGGAGTACCTCAGGGTTCGCACTTGGGTCCCCTTCTTTTCAACCTTGTCATCAACGGTGTCAGTTCAGTACTTCAGGGAGCCGATTTTTTGATCTATGCTGATGACCTGAAGCTATTTGCCTCCTTGAGGGACTCATCTGCCTGCTTACTCCTGCAGCGATACATTGATGCCCTTAGTCAGTGGTGCCTCCTCAATGGCCTGACCCTCAACCCGTCTAAGTGTGCAGTCACTTCATTTCACCGTTCTCATTCGCCAGTACTCCACAATTATACCATAAATGGAGTTGAGCTACCACGCAAGACTAGCATTGTAGACCTTGGAATCAACCTTGACTACCAGCTCGCATTTACATACCATATTGCTCGGGAGGCGGCTCGAGGCATGCGCACGCTTGGATTCCTGAAGCGGAGTACAAGAGAGTTCAATAACGCGTCAGTATTAGTAGCCCTCTTCAAGTCACTCGTCCAGCCAATCCTTGAGTATGGTTCCATCATCTGGAGCCCTCAATACGAAAGCCACATTGAACAGATCGAGCGGGTTTTCAGAGCCTTCCTTCGCTACCTTGCTTTTAAGCTTGGCATTCCCCGCGATCGGTTGAATTATGCTGACCTTTCCCGCCGCTTCAATCTTCTCTCTCCTCGTCACCGTCGCCTCTGTGCGGATGTTACCTTTCTTCATGGTCTACTTTCTGGAAGGACGGATTCGCCCGATCTACTAGCCCACATTGGATTTCATGTTCCCCGCCCTGCATCCCCGTTTTCCCCTTTGCCGTCCCGTTTTCCTCTACTAACTACCTACTCCATCGTCCCTTTAGTCGCATTCCTCGAGAGGTAAACCTCCTTTCAACTTCTCCTCCCTTCATAGACATCCTCTCCTCGCCACTCTCCTCCATCAGAACGCTTCTCATAAATCACCTTCACTCAGTGACTTGATTTTTTATAATTGAAAATACTTACATAAATTGTACTACATCTTCAATATTGTAATTGGGCATGTCCCGTTTCTACCATAATAAATAAATAAATAAACACACTGTACGCACAACGTAGGTTTTGAAGATCTTAGGAGTCCACATTCACGTTCTACTCGTCTCCCCAAACTCATAGAGTACCCACATGGCTATTGTTGGTTTTTTTCGATTTTCAGTATACCTACCATACCAACATACTGTATGCACTGGGTATGCTTTGAAGATCTTAGGAGTCCATATTCATGTTCTACTCGTCTCTACGAACTCATAGAGTATCCACACGGCTACTGCATTTCTGAGTACAACAAATATACGCACGTATTCATTATATATATATAAATAGATGCATACTTTTCTTAAATTTGGACAATTTTCATTTTTGAAACGCATTTATATCGGAAATTTTGTGCTGAATCCGAATATACCCTATATTACCATGATTTTGAAGGTAATAACCACAAAAAACGGAAAAACTCCATTTTTTTGGACTTTTTAAAAATTTTGGACCACTTTGGATTGTCCAAAATTGCTGGCTAACGAACTTCACCAACTTCGCACTTCGACGCTTTCAAGGCTACGTTTCTCTACCAGTGATCCGCGACGTATTCTTAGCACTCTTTGCAGGGCTTCATATGGTATTAGTTTTTGGGGGTGTTCTGATGGGAGAGATGTAATTTTCAAGCTGCAGAATGAGGAATTTCACCATGTCGGAATTTCCTATTTTTGACCCTAAAATCGGATTCAGCTCCTCTAAAAACCACCTATGGCAAACTTTCAGCCCGAACTTCCTAATTTACGAATAAACAAAACAGTGTAGAAAATACGAATGTTTAAAAAAACCGGGAAAATGACGTCATGCTGGAATAGTTCATTTATGGCCGCTTGAAGCGCTGAGATCGAGAAATCTATAGTCCCCAGATGCAAAATTTCATGAAACAGTAAAGTTCAAAATCGAAAAACTGAAGAAAAAAATAGAAAAAGCGAGATGGGGAAAATTAGGTTTCCCCTATTTTTGTTTGATAATTTTTCTCTTAGAAAACACGATTTCGTCGTCCCAATGGGCAACACTGGGAGGAGACGGCGATCCAAACAGCCACATCAGCGAGCGTTCCCGCTTCACGTCCGTTTTCCCGGTTAGTTTTGAAATCAAAAATTTTGACTGTCTCCCAAAAATAACAGGAGACTTATTTTCCGAAATCAGCCCGATTTTCATCTATCCCACACCATTAACTATTCAGGAAAAATGCAAACAGAAATCGGTGAAATTCCTCATTCGGCCATCAGATTTTGCTGGGCCTTGATTACGTGGAGAGTTGTCGTGGCCGTTTCAAAGACTAAATCGCCTTATAAGGATATCAGACTCATCAAGAACTTGTATTGGAACCAGACAGCGCAGGTTCGGGTGGATGGGACACTGTTCGATCGAGTGAGTATTCAGAGGGGGGTGCGTCAGGGTTGTACGCTGTCCCCTCTGTTGTTCAACCTGTATTCCGAGCATGTGTTTAAGGAGGCTCTGGAGGACTGTAGGACGGGTATTCACGTCAATGGTATCCCTATCTCCAACCTCCGGTACGCAGATGATACGGTGCTCCTTGCTCATACTGCTGCGGGGTTGCAGTCTATCCTGGATCTGGTGGTGCAGGCGTGCGAGAGGTATGGCCTGAGACTTAATGTTGGCAAGACGTAGGCCATGTCAGTATCAAAGACAGGTCGGAAGCCGTGCGCCTTGGTTGTGGGGGCCCAGCATATTGAACTAGTGGCCCGTTTCAAGTATTTGGGTCAATGGTTGATGGAGGAATGGGCTTTGAGGGACGAGCTGAGGACCCGTATTGAGGTGGCACGCGGGGCCTTCAATAACATGAAACGGGTTTTGTCCAGTCGGGATTTGAGCTTTGCCTTGCGGTGGCGGATGGTTCAATGCTACATTCTCTCCATTGTCCTCTATGGCGTGGAGTCTTGGACTCTGAAGGCGGCAAATATGAACCGGCTAGAAGCCTTTGAGATGTGGCTTATCCGCAGGATGCTCAAGATTCCTTGGACCGCCAGGCTGCGCAACGACTTCATCTTGCAGTCTAATGGTTTGACCCGGGAGTTGTTGCACACTGTGAAGATCCGGAAGGTCGCCTACCTGGGGCATATCATGCGTAACCCAAAGTACCAGCTGCTGCAATCCATCATGATGGGGAAGATTTCCGGAAGAAGAGGCGTGGGACGAAAGCGAGCTTCCTGGCTCCTCAACATTCGCCAGTGGACTGGGGTTCAGGGAGCAGCAGATCTGTTCCAGTTGGCCAGAGATAGGGACAGATTCGGTGAAGTGATCGCCAACCTTCGTTAGCGGAGAAGGCACCACAAGAAGAAGAAGAAATCGCCTTACGATTCCAGCACTACACGTGTACAAGTGCTTGTGTCTGGTGTTCAGAAACTCTTGCCATAGACATCCATTCCCACAATACGCGTTCTTGTAGTGATTACCGAACGACTCCGGTACGCCTCTCTGCATCTGTGTGTTGTGACCCATTACAGAATGGTGTCAGATTTTTAAATTATTTGCCTGTCAGTTTCCGTTCCTTATCTGTTGATTCTTTCGAACGTAGAGTAAACGATGTTAGGCACCTGTCTTCAGGGGCATTTCGACGGCAAGTTAAAAGCATTTTGATTGATGCTGAAATCTTTCTGCATTAAGGATTATTTTGGTCTATTTTGATGACTTGTTCTTTATCACTGTTATTGTTGTTGTATTTATAAATTGTTGTGCGTTCCTGGATAAGTAGTTTATTTGTTCATGTGTTTATCTGACGTAATTATAACTATTCTTAGGTTTTTACAATAAAAACTTCGATTGATTGATAAAGCTTTCATTAATTAACGCAGAACTCTACAGCACAAATGATTTTTACCATATAATTTTTTAAGGTCCTAGTCAACCAGTTGGTCATTTGTTATGTATTCCTTTTTATTTTTTGTATTTGCCTTTTATTTTGTTTGATTGACGATTGTATTGCCATTCTTGGCCTTTTCAATTAGAAAGTTTTGATTCGATTTGATTTGATTTGATCATTAACAAGGCAATTTCCACACAAAAAAACTATTTTTTTGAAATTTGTATCATGTATTATATATATATGTATATATGTATATTATATGTATATGTATTATGTATATTGTATTTGTAATTTGGGTGAACTCGCTTTTGCTGACGATGTGGCGTTGGTGGCCAGTTCAGAGGCCAACTTGCAGCGAAACCTTAATGTATGGGTGGAGGAGTTGGAGAAGAGAGGAATGAGGATGAGCCTGGGTAAAACTAAAACAATGATTGTCTCTCGAAACAAGCAGAGCCACAAGATTAGCGTGAGAGGTACTCAGCTGGAGCAAGTGGCAGAGTTCAAGTACCTCGGAGCCGTATTCCCAGAGGACGGGAAAATCACTACTGAGGTGAACTCCAGAATTGCCGCAGGAGGCAGGCTCTTCTACGCCCTCAACAGACAGTTCATCAGCAAAAAAGAAATCTCAAAAAAAGTGAAGATGACTGTCTATAGAAACACCTATGTCCCCATCCTCACATACGGCTGTGAGACTTGGTCCCTCACCGAGAAACATTTCAGCTCGATCCAAACCCAGGAGATGAGGTATCTTCGTAGAGTGGAGGGAAAGACAAAGCGGGACCGCATCAGGAACAAAAAATTCCGAACAATGCTCGATGTGCAGCCGCTCTCCCACACTATCAAGTCGGCCCAGCTAAGGTGGGCTGGACACCTCTGGAGGATGGACCCGGATAGGCTTCCAAGAAGAGTGTTTGATGCACGACCCCAGGGACGCAGACCCAGGGGAAGAAGAAGACGGACTTGGGTAGATAATGTTGAAGAGTCGCTGAGGTCAAGAGGTCTCACAATCGAACAGGCCAAAAAGACGGCTCAGGAGAGACCAAGATGGCGATCTCTTTGCGCCACCTCTACACCCTAGGGTAACGAAGAGGACGACTAAGTAAGTAAGTAAGATCTTTATGATGATCATAATTTTGTTTTACTTCGACTTTCGGCGCCAGAGGCCCAAAATTTGAACCTTTAATGTACCGTACGAGGACCCATTCATCAAGGACATCTTTACCTTCAAACGAACGACGGTTTCAGTTTGTCCAGCTTTTCGAGACAACGAGTCGGTTGTGGACGCAGGTGACTTCCGACTGAGGGAATCACAGTTCGATGGTCCTCCTTCGGTCGACTCGTCAGACAGCGAAGCCGCGATCGACAGCCGTTTTTTCTAAATCGTACACCAAAAGCAAATTTCCATGTGATAATTTTTATGAAGAAAAAAAAAATGATAATTTTTCGATTACAACAGATTTAGTGACTCACCAGACAAGCTTCGCCTTCGCTCAACCAGCTCGAGTCTTCGGCGACTTCTCTCGCCTGCTGCTTCAGACGTTCTTCCAAGGTCTTTTCTTCCAGTTCCAGAGACCCAGTCGCGCTCGGAGTGATGACACCGCGTTCCAGTGCCAAAGGGTCGCCGTACAGCGAAGAAGACGACGAACAGCTTTGTTGCTGGAAAACGTAAAAGCAAAGCAGATTGGAAACGAGCAGATACTGAAATTGAAAGTTACTGCGAGAGATGGGAATATACAACCCTCACAAGATCCACTCTCACATTACGCAACTATGTGAACCAAGCTTTAGAAAGAGCGTAAAATTTCCTATCTTTATAGTCCTAGATCAATGATTTTTAGAAAGATTCATGTGTGAAAAAAAAACAGCCTAAATACGGAGAGGAGTTAAAAGGGAAGGTTGTCAAGTAGAAGAAGGAGAAATGGTCCTAAATGGGACTACGTTGAAAAATAATTACATAATGCAAATGACACCACGTAATATTTTTTGAATCCTACGAAAATTGATTACATTTCCTTTTTGGGCGTGCCTCGTATATACAGCGATCAATCTCTATAGATTACTTATCCATCCGACTTCTGAAACAACAAAGTTTTCAGAGTCCATGCATGGATAGTGAAAAAAAAGTATCTGTGAGAGAGAAAAGTGTACTAAACTATGAACGTCACAAGGGTAAGTCAAATCATTTCATAGTATCCACAGAGTTCAATCTAAATAGAGAATTATACGAAAATCAACAAAAAAAAATCATGCTTCAACCAGAAAAGCCAAAAAGAAGCGAACAAAATCAGATCAAAATGTGCATATCGAAAGAATCAACCACGTTGAAGTACTCACCTATGTACTAAATAAAAATCTATATACAGACATTCAGAAAAACAGTATAGTATTTCCAATTTGAACTGAGTTTCCCCAAAACGAGCCATTTCTGCGTAAAAGTGCCGATAACACTGATGAAATATAGAAAACCCTCGTTTAAATTGGAAATTCTAAACTCAAAACGTAATTCAGAAAGGCTACAAACGCACAACTCAAAACGAATCGAAAACTGCGGTATAAGTCAAAATTTGCGTGCAATGCGGGTTGCAAAATCATGCTGGGGGGAAAAGTGCACAATTTTTTTTGTATTGGGGTTTTTTCTTGTTTTTTGAGTTTTGTAACCTCTCTGTCTGGATCCTCTTTGTCTTTAGGTTGAAATTCTACCGCTAGAACGTTGAAAGGCGAAGCGGCGGCGTTGTAGAGGGAGGGATTGAGGCGTTTGGTCACTTCGGCCTCCTTCATCAGCTGCGCCAATTGTTGAGGGTCTTGAGCGACGATGTAGGTTGTTCCTCCACTGGCAGTTTTGTCGTCGGAGAAGGAAGAGCCTATTCGAAAGACAAAACAAAAATTATTCACCGTTTCAAAGATTAAGAGGAGAAAATGAGTACTTACTATGGAATTGAACCATTGAAAAGAGAGAATTATCTCGAATCCACGTTCATCCATGGAGTTGGTACATCCATATTAGTCTTCCATGTTCGGTTCTACTTCCATGAGTACAACCTTAATTGGGCCATGGCATCACTAGTGTCACCGGAGTAACCAAATTTAAATAGCAATTTTAAATTTAATGGACAGCAGAATTTTTTTGTGGGCTGTTGGAAGTCTCAAAATATATCAAAAATTTCCGAAGAAATCGATGAAAAAATTCTCAAAATTTTCGTCACATCAGTTTTTTACTTCTAAAAACTCACAAAAAATTCAACTCGGTCACACTTTGGGACAGCTGTGTTCCTTAGATGATTTCGTGACACTAGTGACACCATGGTCCAATTAGGGTTAACTATTATTTAGCTAGGTTTTGTTGGTCTGTATCTGGATACAGTGGACCAGCCCTTGTCTAAACCATCTGCTATTCCATTACTACGTTTCAAACTAGATGAGAGAATGGGGTAATTCGGTCAATTTTTTTTATTTATTTTTTCAAAAGAGTATGGCTCAGGAATAACGGTAATCGGGTCTGTTCGTCGAGAAAATGTTTTTAAAAAATCAGAGAAGCTAAGGAAAGTTGACGATTTGAATGGTGTGACGTAGCTAGCCAATCGTGACGTAGCTAGCCAACTGTCTTTGAAAAAAGTATCCATGCACAGAAACCCTTGGGGGACCCCTTGGATACTACAAAACACCACTCACACAGGCGCGCGGCGTAATCCGTGGCGTAGTCCTTGCCTTGTGTGTGTGCATTTATAGCGGCCCGCCTTTTTCAAACGTGTGATCTCTTTAATTAATTTTTCTACCACATGTTATAGTATCATTGGGCTAAAAGTTGGAGTATATAGGTTTTCAAGGGTGCTGAATCCAAATTTGAGGTCAAAAACCTGAATTTCCGACCCACCGAAATACCCCATTATTCAACTAGTGGATACAGCCCTTGTCTAAACCATCTGCTATTCCATCACTACGTTTCAAACTAGAGGAGAGAATAATTATAATTATTATAATATAATGAATATATTATATTCAACAAGTGGATACAGCCCTTGTCTAAACCATCTGCTATTCCATTACTACTTTTCAAACTAGACGATAGAATTATTTAACTAGTGGATTTAACTTTTAATCTTTCAACTTTTAATTAATTTAACTAGTGGATACAGCCCTTGTCTAAACTATCTGCTATTCCAAACTACGTTTCAAACTAGACGAGAGAATTATTTAACTAGTGGATTTAACTTTTAATCTTTAAACTTTTAATTAATTTAACTAGTGGACACAGCCCTTGTATAAACTATCTGCTATTCGAAACTACGTTTCAAACTAGACGAGAGGATTATTCAACTAGTGGATACAGCCCATGTATAAACCATCTGCTATTCCATCACTACGTTTCAATCAAGACTAGAGAGAATGATTTCACGCCCTGGAGAATTACAGGATTCAGCCCTTGTCTAAACCATCTGCTATTCCAAACTACGTTTCAAACTAGACGAGAGAATTATTTAACTAGTGGATTTAACTTTTAATCTTTAAACTTTTAATTAATTTAACTAGTGGACACAGCCCTTGTCTAAACTATCTGCTTTTCGAAACTACGTTTCAAACTAGACGAGAGGATTATTCAACTAGTGGATACAGCCCATGTATAAACCATCTGCTATTCCATCACTACGTTTCAATCAAGACTAGAGAGAATGATTTCACGCCCTGGAGAATTACAGGATTCAGCCCTTGTCTAAACCATCTGCTATTCCAAACTACGTTTCAAACTAGACGAGAGAATTATTTAACTAGTGGATTTAACTTTTAATCTTTAAACTTTTAATTAATTTAACTAGTGGACACAGCCCTTGTCTAAACTATCTGCTTTTCGAAACTACGTTTCAAACTAGACGAGAGGATTATTCAACTAGTGGATACAGCCCATGTATAAACCATCTGCTATTCCATCACTACGTTTCAATCAAGACTAGAGAGAATGATTTCACGCCCTGGAGAATTACTGGATTCAGCCCTTGTCTAAACCATCTGCTATTCCATTACTACGTTTCAAACTAGACGAGAGAATTATTTAACTAGTGGATTTAACTTTTAATCTTTAAACTTTTAATTAATTTAACTAGTGGACACAGCCCTTGTCTAAACTATCTGCTTTTCGAAACTACGTTTCAAACTAGACGAGAGGATTATTCAACTAGTGGATACAGCCCATGTATAAACCATCTGCTATTCCATCACTACGTTTCAATCAAGACTAGAGAGAATGATTTCACGCCCTGGAGAATTACTGGATTCAGCCCTTGTCTAAACCATCTGCTATTCCATTACTACGTTTCAAACTAGACGAGAGAATTATTTAACTAGTGAATTTAACTTTTAATCTTTTAACTTAATTAATTTAACTAGTGGAGCCCTTGTCTAAACCATCTGCTATTCCAAACTACGTTTCAAACGACTACATACGGTTGAAGTTTTTTTGACTTCTTATACCATATAGGTAGGCATATAAATGTAGGTATACCTACATGCAGACATTTGTTAATAACCCTTGCAAAAATCGATCAAATCGTGCATGTTGATCACATCATGTTTTTCCTTTATTCACGTATACTTACCCCAAGACATAGCTTGAACTCTCCTGTTTTCTCTACGTAGAGACTCCTGTTGTTGGCTTTTCTCTTCCATCATGATTTCACTGCGATAAAAAAAAAGGCTTGTTAGTTGAAAAATCTAATCACAACTATCAATTTGAACAGGAACGATAATATTATTTAGTTCGGTACTCACTGGAGGCTATCCTTGAGTTGCGTCGCTTTAGGCCTTTTCGACGGTTCGTACTGCCAGCAGTGAACCATCAAGGAATAAAGTCGCGGAGGGCATCCTGGCGGTAACTGTAACCTCTCGCCGTTGTCCAGTTTACCTACATACAGAAGAGATACATAAGTTTTGTGTGTTTTACCTACCAACTTTGCTTACTCAAGCTTCGACGCCTTGAAGGAGGATCTTACTATTGATAAAATGATAAAGATGGTGTCTTGGATTGAAGTGCGGAGTTGTAGGTAGTAGGAGCCAGGCTCCGGCTCCATTGTTTTGATATTCATCTGTTTAATAGGTACAATCATTGTGGGGAAAATACTGAGGACATAAAATATTATTTTTTTTTTTGTGGCGAGCTGAAACTCGGTGTCCTTATTTTGAATTATATTTGAACTAGATTCCATATTGGATGGATTGAAGATTTTCCAATTATAAAAGTCCAAGATTCAGAATGGAAATACGTGTTTTGATTGTATAATAATGAAATTGGTTATTTAAATGATTAATGTAAGCTTTGGTTGCCTACAAGTTCCAATGATACGAACAATAACTCAGAAAGTCACAGCAATAGTCGGTAATAGCCAAAATTCCAGTACATTACATAACTAGGAAACGGGACGTAGCTTACAAGTACACTAATATTAATCAAGAGATTCAAATACCTATAACTTCATTGTTGCGCACGCCTTGGAAGGGTTTCACGCCCAATGATAAGATCTCCCACATGCAAACACCTGGAAAAACAATGGTGAATCAAACCTCGAAGTTGAACACAGATGATCAAGATAAACTGAGCTGAGAAGTTCTTCAGCAAAACTAAAAAAATTACTTTTTTCTCACTTTTTGTCTGTACATGAAGAAGAAAACGGGGTAATGTTCACTTTTATAGCATCCATTCACTCACCGAACATCCACACGTCGGAGGCCGTCGTGAATCGTCGGAAACTGATGGACTCGGGCGACATCCACTTGATGGGAAGTTTCCCTCGGGAGGCTTTGTAGTAAGAGCGGTCTTCGACCCATCGAGACAGCCCGAAGTCGCCGAGCTTCACGCAGTCCTCAGAAGCGACGAGAACATTTCGAGCTGCTATGTCCCTGTTGAGTTTAAGATTCGCCATTATATCTCGAAATTTGAAAAAAAACAGGAAGGTATGAATACATGGTGTCTCGAAGCCAATCATCAATGCTTCAGGAATCGTTTTTGACACTAATGGGTTAAATACCTGTGTAATATGTATGGTTTTACGGCAAAGGTGGCGCTCTGGTGGATGCAAGGAAGTTGCATGGAGGTTTCGGGATGCACGAATTCAAACCCATTACCCTGCAGCCATTACAAGAAATTGTTCCTGCAGAATATAAAGGATTCTGCTGTCATTACAAGAAGTTTTGAGGCAGAATATCAAGGACTCTGCGTTTCAAGGAATAATGTCTCAGAGCTCGTGCAGAGACCGAACAAGCCAACCAAGATGACGTGGTCCTCATTCGGGTGGATTCTGGCAAGATGGCCACCAGGAGTCCAAGATGGTGCTCATTAGGCCAGTTCACCGGCTCTACCATCTGGAGATTACTGCCCAGGATGTATCCAACATAAATAACGAAAAAACACTCAAGTGCCAAACAAACCAGGTGCCGCCACAGACAGACGAGAAGTGGACGGATTGTCAGAGTACCCAAGGGCAAAATCGATTGAAACCTTTTTTTCTTGTCGAATCGGGAATGATTACATAGGCACACGACCAAAAAACTGCCTCCAGTTTTGCAACTGATTCCTATACAGCCGTATTCACAAACTGCACTAAGTGGGGCTTTTTACTAAGTAAAGCTCGAAAGCCTCACTTAGAGCTGTACTTTCGAGAAAACGCTATTCATGTACCAAACTTTAGAAGAAGTGTCACTTAAGCCGCACTTTACCGAAGCCGAACTGTCGTCAAGTTACACTCTCCGGGTAAGTTTGGCTCCTACCACACTTTACTGGCCCTCAGTGCAGCTTTTGAAGAGAAGTACGTCAATTTTGCTTGCTTCGACTGCCGTTTTACGAAGTTTTTCCGTTCGGATTTGAATGGAGAACGACTAAATGGAACATCTGCAGTATCTATGGAGAGGAGACGAGTACAAATTGTGTCAAGAAGGTGAAGAGAAAGCGAAAATGGAGTCCAGTGTTGGTCAGAAGACCTTCCGAGCACGTCACAGGTAAACAATTTCCTACTTTTCCATTTTAGAGCTACCTTTGAGCACAATTATACATTTCATTTCAATTTGAGGACATTATTGTTCAAGTTTCAAAAATTTATTAAGATTTACGTGAATTACATTTCAAAGAATCAGTAGGTAAGCTACCAAATTAACCTTTCATGTCGTCCTTTCCTCAGTTTTCCATCAACGATCGTAAAAACAATTATTCCTATCGTAAAATTTACGTAAAAGTATTTAATACTTTCTTCGTGAATATCAGCAACTTATCTAATTACTATCCCTACACATTCTTGTAGATATCTATCTAGCTATCTAACTGAGGCGGTCGTTCTGTCACTGGATTATGAAGTCGAGTGGCAGAACGATCGTTTTGTGCCTAGGAATCTTGAAATGTTTCATTTTCTAACTTCATTATACGAAAGGAATAGATTGGAACATTGCTGTTTCAGATAGTCTCTCAACTCACCTAATCACAGTTTCGGTTTTTCAGGAGGCAAAACAACGAACTCGAAAAGGAACAAGAAATCAAGAACCTTCTTATCCAATTCAAAAATATGTCACTACCTATATTGATACTAAATTTCCATTATGCGATGAAGCGAAGAGACAATCGTTTGTTGATCACCAACCAATTATCAATATTATCACTGAATATTCCCATTGGTCAATAGGAGCGAGTCGCCCTAAGGCCCTTTCGGAAGTTCAACTTCCTCATCAGTTGAACTAAGAGCAGCTACACTAAAAACGATTGTGAATAGAGATTTCTTCTCAAGTTTCACTATAGCCTAAAGTATAACTTTCGGAAGTGCGACTTCAAGTGTCACTTTGGCGATTTTTGGGAATACGGAACCTTTTTTTCTTGTCGAATCGGGAATGATTACACAGGCACACGACCAAAAAACTGCCTCCAGTTTTGCAACTGATTCCTATAGATTTTGGAACGCTGAATCCAGGAAAAATAGCCAAAATGCTCTATCACGTCACTTTTTCTTGCAAAATTTGATTTCTTACCCATATAAGGAATGTTCAGATAATTTCTTCTTGGCTGACGGCAATTCATTTCCATGGCCCAAAATGAAGGTTGTAATGCTTGAAACACTCCCTCATGATATTTTGAGAGGTTTCGTGTTAATTTTAAACATTAAACTGGACGATGGAGAGGGGCCTTCAATCCAGTACTCAGTATTTCAGCAAAGAGGAAGATTTGGTGTTTTGTAACGATATAAACGGAGTGATGGAAAATTTCAAACTCAGGTATGATCCTACTGAAAGGCGGCTATTTATTGATTCGTCAAAAGACAGCATCAAAGCAGGGGGGTTCTTCATAATGGCAACAAATTCGCTTCAGTTCCTATTGCTCACTCTGTTATACTCCAAGAAAAATGTGAGGATTTGGCCATGATTCTTCACAAGATTCGTTATGATGAGCATAAGTGGATGATTTGTGATGACTTCAAAGTTCTAACCTTGCTATTAGGGCAGCAATCCGGTTTTACCAAATATCCCTGCTTCCTTTGCTTGTGGGATAGCCGGGCCCGGGACCTCCACTGGGTGAAAAAAAGACTGGCCAATTCGAGAGTGTTTAAGACCTGGCGATAAAAATGTTCTTCATGAGAGCTTGGTATCCGTGATAAAGTTCTGTTACCACCTCTCCACATCAAGTTGGGCCTCATCAAGCAATTCATCAAGTCCCTTCCAAAAGATGGAGAGTGCTTCCGGTATCTGTGCACCAAGCTAAAGGAAGGAGTGTTCGTAGGCCCTGATATAAGGAAACTGATCGCAGATGCATCATTTACTACAACAATGTCTGAGAAGGAAAAAGAAGCCTGGGACTCCTTCAAGGACGTGGTTCTCAAATTCTTGGGGAACAGGCGGGATGACAACTACAAGGATATTGTTGCCAGGATGCTCACCGCCTTCAAAGAACAAGGCTGTAATATGATCCTGAAAGTGCATTTCATGCACTCTCATGTCAACTACTTTCCCGAAAACCTGGGGGCGTACAGTGAAGAGCAGGGTGAGCGGTTCCACCAGGACATCAAGGACGCAGAGAGAAGGTACCAAGGAAGATGGAACTCTAATATGACGGCCGATTTCTGCTGGTTGCTGCTACGGGAAACCCCTGATGAAAAATACGCCAAGCAACGCACCAAGAGGAGCATTCAGGGGAAGAAGAAACGGGCCCACAAAAAGATTCTTTGAATTTTCATGTGAACTGCGTTGTTTTCTTCTGTTTCCATTTACTAGAATTCGATTTACGGAATATTGCAATAAATCTTTGCTAGTGCTTGCCATACTGAAATGAGCCTTATTTATAACCCAGTGACTAGGATAACCCAATGTAGCAAAAAATCTGTACGAGATGGAGCTAAATGGCTACCAGATTTGGATTCAGCGCACCAAAAAACATAAAAATCAGTCATAATATTCGAGGCAGTTGAAAAAAATTTTTTTTTTCGTGTACCTGTGTTATTTGAGTGATTGTGTACCTGTGTTATTTGAGTGATCGTGTACCTGTGTTATTTGAGTGATCGTGTGTTGTTTTTTTCATTTAAACTAAAGCACTATTCAGCTACGTAGTCCTAACCGTGCGGATCCAGACAGTCAAAGAACCAACCCATTTACAAATTTGGAAGAATTCACATACCTGTGTACGTATTTCTTGCTCTCGAGGTAGGACAAAGCCGTACTCAACTGGTAGATGTACAGGAGGAGAGTGGGCAACCTCAGGGACTCCTTGTTATCGTGAAGGTACGCCCGAAGCTCTCCCAGTTTGGCCAACTCCATCACGATGCAGACCGGGCTCTCCGTGCAGACGCCGATGAGTCGGATGATGTGTTTGTGGTCGAACTGTTGCATCACGTCTACGAGAAGAGAAAAATGTAATAATATCGGTTCAGAACAAAAAAAAAAAAACATCGATGGATACTTGTTGCAAATAATGGAAACATCGAAAAATGGCTTCACTATGCGTAATTCTTCATAACATTAATATTATATTAATATTAAAATTCAAAAGTACGTTTGTACCGGTTATTGGATGCAATGTACCAGTCATTGGACACCCGTGTCAGTTAGTGGATGCAATGAAAAATTCACTTTATATAATTGATATTGTATTACCGGATATCATTGTACCGGTTATTGGACACAATGTACCAGTCATAGGGCATCTTTCTGTACCAAGTATTGGACACATCGAAAAATGCCTTCACTCTAAGTAATTCTTCATGAAATGAATACTTATTGTACTACAGTTGAACCTCAAAACACGTTTGTACCGGCTATTGGACACAATGTACCAGTCATTGGACACCTTTCTACGCCTAGAATTGGGCTGATCGGAAAATGCCTTCACTTCACGTCATTCTTCGTGAAATTAACACTTATTGTATTACAGTTGAACCTCTAAACACGTTTGTACCGGCTATTGGACACAATGTACCAGTCATTGGACACCCGTGTCAGTTAGTGGATGCAATGAAAAATGCACTTTATATAATTGATATTGTATTACCGGATATCATTGTACCGGTTATTGGACACAATGTACCAGTCATAGGGCATCTTTTTGTACCAAGTATCGAAAAATGCCTTCACTCTAAGTAATTCTTCATGAAATGAATACTTATAGTATTACAGTTGAACCTCAAAACACGTTTGTACCGGCTATTGGACACAATGTACCAGTCATTGGACACCTTTCTACGCCTAGAATTGGGCTGATCGGAAAATGCCTTCACTTCACGTCATTCTTCGTGAAATTAACACTTATTGTACTACAGTTGAACCTCAAAACACGTTTGTACCGGCTATTGGACACAATGTACCAGTCATTGGACACCTTTCTACGCCTAGTATTGGGCTGATCGGAAAATGCCTTCACTTCACGTCATTCTTCGTGAAATTAATACTTATTGTACTACAGTTGAACCTCAAAACACGTTTGTACCGGTTATTGGACACAATGTACCAGTCATTGGACACCTTTCTACGCCTAGTATTGGGCTGATCGGAAAATGCCTTCACATCACGTCATCCTTCGTGAAATTAATACTTATTGTACTACAGTTGAACCTCAAAACACGTTTGTACCGGTTATTGGACACAATGTACCAGTCATTGGACACCTTTCTACGCCTAGTATTGGGCTGATCGGAAAATGCCTTCACTTCACGTCATTCTTCGTGAAATTAATACTTATTGTACTACAGTTGAACCTCAAAACACGTTTGTACCGGTTATTGGACACAATGTACCAGTCATTGGACACCTTTCTACACCTAGTATTGGGCTGATCGGAAAATGCCTTCACTTCACGTCATTCTTCGTGAAATTAATACTTATTGTACTACAGTTGAACCTCAAAACACGTTTGTACCGGTTATTGGACACAATGTACCAGTCATAGGGCATCTTTTTGTACCAAGTATCGAAAAATGCCTTCACTCTAAGTAATTCTTCATGAAATGAATACTTATAGTATTACAGTTGAACCTCAAAACACGTTTGTACCGGCTATTGGACACAATGTACCAGTCATTGGACACCTTTCTACGCCTAGTATTGGGCTGATCGGAAAATGCCTTCACTTCACGTCATTCTTCGTGAAATTAATACTTATTGTACTACAGTTGAACCTCAAAACACGTTTGTACCGGTTATTGGACACAATGTACCAGTCATTGGACACCTTTCTACACCTAGTATTGGGCTGATCGGAAAATGCCTTCACTTCACGTCATTCTTCGTGAAATTAATACTTATTGTACTACAGTTGAACCTCAAAACACGTTTGTACCGGTTATTGGACACAATGTACCAGTCATTGGACACCTTTCTACGCCTAGTATTGGGCTGATCGGAAAATGCCTTCACATCACGTCATCCTTCGTGAAATTAATACTTATTGTACTACAGTTGAACCTCAAAACACGTTTGTACCGGTTATTGGACACAATGTACCAGTCATTGGACACCTTTCTACGCCTAGTATTGGGCTGATCGGAAAATGCCTTCACTTCACGTCATTCTTCGTGAAATTAATACTTATTGTACTACAGTTGAACCTCAAAACACGTTTGTACCGGTTATTGGACACAATGTACCAGTCATTGGACACCTTTCTACACCTAGTATTGGGCTGATCGGAAAATGCCTTCACTTCACGTCATTCTTCGTGAAATTAATACTTATTGTACTACAGTTGAACCTCAAAACACGTTTGTACCGGTTATTGGATGCAATGTACCAATTATTGGACACCTTTCTACACCTAGTATTGGGCTGATCGGAAAATGCCTTCACTTCACGTCATTCTTCGTGAAATTAATACTTATTGTACTACAGTTGAACCTCAAAACACGTTTGTACCGGTTATTGGACACAATGTACCAGTCATTGGACACCTTTCTACGCCTAGTATTGGGCTGATCGGAAAATGCCTTCACTTCACGTCATCCTTCGTGAAATTAATACTTATTGTACTACAGTTGAACCTCAAAACACGTTTGTACCGGTTATTGGACACAATGTACCAGTCATTGGACACCTTTCTACGCCTAGTATTGGGCTGATCGGAAAATGCCTTCACTTCACGTCATTCTTCGTGAAATTAATACTTATTGTACTACAGTTGAACCTCAAAACACGTTTGTACCGGTTATTGGACACAATGTACCAGTCATTGGACATCTTTCTGTATCAAGTATTGGACACATCGAAAAATGCCTTCACTCTAAGTAATTCTTCATGAAATGAATACTTATAGTATTACAGTTGAACCTCAAAACACGTTTGTACCGGTTATTGGACACAATGTACCAGTCATTGGACACCTTTCTACGCCTAGTATTGGGCTGATCGGAAAATGCCTTCACTTCACGTCATTCTTCATGAAATGAATACTTATTGTACTACAGTTGAACCTCAAAACACGTTTGTACCGGCTATTGGACACAATGTACCAGTCATTGGACACCTTTCTACACCTAGTATTGGGCTGATCGGAAAATGCCTTCACTTCACGTCATTCTTCGTGAAATTAATACTTATTGTACTACAGTTGAACCTCAAAACACGTTTGTACCGGTTATTGGACACAATGTACCAGGTTATTGGACACATATGTGACAATTTTGGAAAGATCGAAAAATCGCTTCACTTCATGGAATTGACATTGTAATACAAATAAAACTCAAATACGAGTATGTACCGGTTTCGGACGCAATGTACCAGTTATTGGACACCCGTGTCAGTTAGTGGACGCATCGAAAAACCGCGTCACTTTATATAATTAGTATTGTATTACAATTAAAACTGAAAATAAGGGTTTGTGCCGATTATTGAACACCTTTATGTACCAAGTGTTGGACACATCGAAAATTCCTTCATGAAATTAATTCTTATTGTACTACTTATTGAACTTACCTATCACTTATTACTGATTTATTGTATTACAGTTGAACCTCAAAACACGTTTGTACCAGTCATTGGACACCTGTGTCAGTATTGGACACATCTAATCGCTTCACTTCAAATAATTAATCAGGGTGTCCAGCGATTCACCGATAAAAAATTCCCTGAGTTTTTCAGGTTTTCCAGGATCAATATTCGTTTTTTTTCAGGGTTATAAATGAAATAAAATATAAATAAATGTGATCATAAATCTCTAAATTCATATGTTCAAGGACATTTTGGAATGAAAAAGCGTAAGAAAACGTCTGGCAAGTGGGAGTGGCACATAGCTTCCTGCACAGTAGTTAATCTCAAAACATCAATCACTAAATATCTTGCACTACCCTCATAGGGGACCATCTACACGTCAACCCGCACGATTCTTGAAAACTTCATCAAATTCGGATGAAAAATGTAGAAATTGTGGATTTTACATTTGCGCACGCGCAAAGGCTACTGTCAATTCAAGGAGGATGATTTTCATCTACACACCAATCCACATAATCCATTAAATTTTTATCTATAGCATTTCCAAGCCAATTTAATCCTTTCCAAAACCAAATGAATCTTTGGCAAACTAGGTGAATAAATTTTTTGTCCAAACCAAATTAAAAATTTTCTGAATCAAATAAGTAAATTAATTTTTTTGCAAAAATTAGCCCAGTAAACATTTTTGAGAATTGCAGGCGTTTTGGAAAAAACATGAGAAGTTTTTAGCTGTAGAATTTGAAGAATTTACGATTTTTCTGTGCGAATCTTCCAAGGCTTCCGAAGATTAGGCTATTGAGTATTCCTTCCTGATGCCATTTCTCTAATCTTCGCTACCTACTGCTTTTTCATTGAAAATTTACACGAATTTCAATTGAATTTCCAAGATGATGTTCTGATGATATAAGTACTTGCTTTGTGAGATTTGGTACTTTACGAAAATAAATGGTTATGAGAGCTATCAGTCCAGGGGGGATGATTTTAGGGGGCCATTTACACCCCAATCCGGATATTTTCTTAAAATTTCTTCTGATGGAGAATGAAGAAGAAATTAAGTTAATAACTTCGTATACTCGTAGTTTTGATCGTTACAATCGTTTGATCGTTACTTATAAGAACCAAAATTGTTCAGGAAGGCCTGAAATTAAAACGCGAGTGGAAATTTTGGAGAATATTTGTTTTTAACCTTGGAACGTGAAAACCAGGCTTTCGCAACATTGGTAGACTTGGAAAAAAAAATCTCATGAAAATTAATAAGGTAACCAGGTTTTATTGCTGCAGGTGTGCCCTTATGAACACTTTTAGCAAATTTTCGAGAGAAAAATTGAGCAATTGCAAGGGCATTATGGATATTGTTATACCAAATTGAGGTCGTTCCCGCAAATACAGAAACGCCCTGTTCTATATCGTACGAGAACGTGAGAAAAGACGAGCAATAATTTCGAACACTTACAAGCTTCTTCGAGGAATACTTCGGTGATTGCCATGTCCGATCCGGGTTTGCAGGTTTTGACAGCCACCTGCGAAACAAGGAAAGTTATAATAATAATAATAATAATCTTTATTCGAGCACCTTATACAGGAACATATGCGTTTAAAAATCGGCTTAATGTAAACAAATAAGTTTTTTTAAAAATTACAACGCTTTGTTATTTACATACATTATTTTAAATATATTAACCAGAAAACCAAAAATTTATAAGAACTTAGGATCTAGCGTGCAAACAATGAAAATGTTGAGGGGGGGGGGGCGGCACGGACCCACCCACCAAGGTGGCTCCCAGGGCCACCTATTTCTAGCTAGACAGCCCTAACCATTGGGTGGTTATAAGAACCAAATAATGGAGTTCTAGTATTTGTGGAGTTTCTTCACAAGTAAACATTGAAACGTGACCTGATTTTTCACCACGGTTGTGTCGTGAATAAAGTCCAAGTAGTTTACCACCTTCGAATTGAGCTGTTTCTGAGCCCCTGATCATAGACACCTCAAAACTTGGGGACAATTAGTAATTCTTATGATTCTGAGTGAGAATTAAGATTTTGACGAAGAAACTCCAGAGATTATTTTTGTAATCAAGCGAACGGTTTCACTCCTTCAAGGACCTTCTGCTAACTGATGGGGAGATAATTTCGCTTCTGAGTCTACCGCGGTTGCGGAAGCATTGTTTCCAATTTGCAAAACTCATCTAATATATCTTAATATCCTCCTCAGTGCTATGGAACTACAAACTGGCATTGAGCCCCAGAAATTCCGGAGGGAGGCTGCAGCATTGGCTCTTTCAGAGCGAC
This sequence comes from Apolygus lucorum, assembly GCA_009739505.2. NCBI lineage: Eukaryota > Metazoa > Arthropoda > Insecta > Hemiptera > Miridae > Apolygus > Apolygus lucorum. Next base: position 9,733,981 of record CM019175.2, read on the forward strand.
TGCAGAGGAATGGTGTTGTTTATTGGGCGGATTACATCCCGGCATCACCGCGTTTGAGAACACAGGGTGCCTTTTTGTCCCGGATCTGTGAGCTCCGTAAGGATTATGGTCTTGAGGAAACTCTTGCCAACCGTGACAATTTTCCATCCTTGAGCCAGCTGACGCCAACGGATGCGCCCGCCGGTTTTACGGCTTTACTCACCCCTGTAACAAAGGGTTTGACGCCTCCTGAGGAACTGAAAGCAGCTGCGCTGGAGACCTTGCATGCCCGCTTCCCCGAGCCCGAGTGGCTGAGAGTGTACTACACGGATGGGTCAGCGGTGGGGGCTACGAGTAATGGCGGTGCGGGGGTGTACTCGACGGTTGGCGCTATTGCTGCCCCCGTTGGAAGGCTGGCAAATAGCTTTGATGGGGAAATTAGAGCTGTGTTGCTGGCACTGGAAATGATCCGGACCCAGTCACATCGCAAAGTCGCTATCATCATTGATTCCCAAGCAGCTATTACCGCGCTGTCTTCTGGCACCTATACAGAGTCCCATGACGTCCTCAGCGGCAGAGAGGCTATTCAGGCCTTGCTGCGAGAGGGTGCCACTTTAGCACTGCAGTGGATCCCCTCACACTGCGGTATCTGGAGAAATGACCGCGCTGATGCACTAGCCAAGGAGGGCTCCCGCATGGAAATGCCTGAGGCTCGCATTGGATACAGAGCAGCCAAAAAATGCATCCAGGACAAATTAAAGGAAAGATTGCTGGAAAACCATCGGATGGCAGCTGAGGGAAGGAGATGGGCCAGCCTTTTGGAGGAGAGGAACCGTGTCCCCGCAAATCTACTGCGACATATATCAGTGGCAGGGTTCAGGTCTATTACAGGCCACGATTATCTGAATGCCCACCTTCATAGGATCCGAGTGAAGGATAACTCGGGCTGTTCCCTATGCCTCTCAACCCTGCCAATGACCTCGGACCACTTATTGGACTGTCCTCAACTCGAGGGCATTAGACAAGCTTTCACACCAGACGAGACCAACTGGTCGAAAATATCGCTTTTATGTTGGGCTGCGCGAGGTCAAATGATGGCGGAAACGCCAACGACCTAGTACTGGCGTTGGGTAAAAAAAAAAAATCCTCCTCAGTGCGGTAGCTTCTACATTTTCCTCCCAAATTCGATGGCATTCAAGAGATTGTGTGGGTTGACGTGAAGATGGTCCCCTATGAGGGTGCAAGTTATGTTTTGAGATTATCCGCTATTCATCTGATGCTATATGCCACGCCCACTTGGCAAGACTTTTCTCTCTAATGGCCCACATGATTTTCTTCCATCGAGAAGACATTCTTGAAATCACGCAGTAGAGATCTTACATACGAGTAAGGATTTCTTTACAAGACTACATACATGCTCCATACAAGAATACATGCTGGAGCAAGGATTTCTCTACAAGACTTCAATGACTAGCAACGTTAATTTTTGAAATTTAGTTACTCACTTGAATTTTATTTCTACCCAACGTGCACGTTCCGCGGTGCACATCTCCGAATTGCCCTTCGCCGATAATTTCCGCTAATTCGATTTGCGACCGCTGCAGTTCGTAGTCTTTGGCTATAACAAGAGAGACATTACGTTAAAGAGTAAATTCGTTCATTTATTCATTATTATACTTCATGATTATACCGAAGAATGCTGAGTTAATTGTAAGCCAGAGGAGATGTAAACCCTGGTTTTTAAAAATAAAATGATCAATCAATCTCTCTCTATTACCTATGATTTTCCTAAGCATATGAGAAAGCAACTGGCTCAAGGACTTCTCATTCCCTTTTTCTAATATTCCTTATTGGCCTTCTGCGACTTGAACAGAGAGCGAAGAATTGGTTGCAAAAACGCTCAACTCTCTCTTTATTTGTCACTTTGTTTTACTCCCAACGTAAATACATTCTTGAGTTACTCAAAAGATTCGGAATGGAGGAAAGTAAACCTATCGTGACACCCGTCGAATCTAACAACGAATTTCAGGAAGAACGCACCGTTAAAGAGATAAAAAATAAACAGTTCATCAGCGGTAGGGAAGTGAGTGTGTATGATTTCGCGAATTATTTTGAAAACCTGCTGAACCCACCGGGGATTACGGAGCCCCATCAATACGCTGAGCCACTGGTAGAGGTGGACCTGTTGGATAGACCGTTTACGCTGGATGAATTGAGGAGGGTAATTAATACTGCAAAAGCAAACAAGGCCCCGGGGAAAGATCGGATACCTGTCGAGTTTTTTAAGGACGCCCCCGAAGAATTTCACAGGTTGATTCTAAGAGTGTTCAATCAGATTCTGGAGGATGGGAAAGTACCGCAGAGCTTCAGTGAGGCGATAATTTTCCCTATTCATAAAAAGGGGGATCCAAATGAGGTAGAAAATTACCGAGCGATATCGTTTATGGATGCGATAACGAAGCTGTTCACAGCCTTACTGGGGAATAGGTTGAATGAATGGCTGGCAATGAATGGTGGGTTGGTGGAATGCCAGGCCGGGTTTAGAAAGGGTTACAGCACGGCGGATAATAATATTATCCTTAAGAAAAAGATAATAAAGATATTATCTTTAACTTAATGAGCATTGCAAAGCTCACTTTCAGAAGGAAGAAGAAGCTTTACCTGTTCTTTGTAGACTATAGAGCTGCGTTCGATTCGGTGATGAGGAAGGATCTTTATTACAAACTCTTTAACATGGGAATATCTAGCCGCTTTGTAAATATAGTACGGGCCATTTACGAGGGTCATCCAGAAAGTAAGGTTACAAGGGCTCCTGAGGTTGGGGGAAATTTTCTTTTTCAAAGTTGGTGCACCTACTGTGAAGGGGAGTTCGTAACGGTCAGTTTGCTTCGCCCCGCGTTTATTTCGGCCGTTTTTTTTTAGTTACAGTAAAAGTTTCCAATGGAGAGGTCATCTCGCGCTCCCGCCAACTCCCGTCCGTGCGAGATCCGAGCGGTCATTCGTTTTTTGACTTTGCAGAATAATACCGCGGCTAACATCCATCGCAAGCTCGTCGAAGTTTATGGTGGTGATGTGATGAGTCGACAACATGTCACAAAATGGGTCAGGTTGTTTAGAGAGGGCCGTACTGAGACTCACGACGAGCAAAGGAGTGGGAGGCCATCAGTGATTTCTGAGGAACTTGTGCAAAAAGTTGAAGAACAAGTGCGAAATGACCGCCGTGTGACACTTGACGACCTTCACGAAAAATTTCCTGATATTTCTCGAAGTCTCCTTGGTGATATTGTTTCGGAAAAACTTGGTTACAAGAAGTTGTGTGCGAGATGGGTACCCAGAATGCTCACACCGGAGCACCGTCAAAATCGTGTGACTGCGGCTCGTGAATTTTTGGATCGTTTTGCACAGGAGGGAGAAGCTTTTTTGGACTCTATTGTGACAGGGGATGAGACGTGGGTGTGTCACTACACCCCAGAAACCAAAAGACAATCACTTCAGTGGCGTCATTCAGCCTCCCCTCCCACCAAAAAGTTCAAAACGACCCATTCAGCCGGAAAAGTCATGGCATCTGTTTTCTGGGACCGTAAGGGGGTCCTTCTAGTGGATTTCATGCCTAAAGGGACTACCATTAACGCAGTAGCTTATTGCAATACCTTAAAAAAACTGAGAAGAGCCATCCAGAACCGCAGAAGGGGAAGGCTGACCAAGGGAGTGAGTCTCCTGCACGACAACGCCAGGCCTCACACCGCACGTGTTTCACAGGAGCTGCTGACTTCGTTTGGATGGGACATTATCACCCATCCACCCTATTCACCCGACTTGGCACCTTCAGATTACTATCTGTTCACTAAACTGAAGGAGTTTTTGGGAGGGAAACGATTTTCCAATGATCAGGAGGTCGAGGAAGCTGTGGAGAAGTGGCTGAAAGAGGTGGCGGCGGAGGTCTACAACACAGGCATACAAAAGCTGGTGCCCGACTACAGAAATGTCTCGATCTTGACGGCGATTACATTGAAAAATAGTTCACTATATTTGTGAAGTATCCTGTGAATTTCTTTCAAATACAAAAATTTTTCGATTTTACTCAGGTGTTGTAACTTTACTTTTTGGATGACCCTCGTATCAGAACACGACTGCGGCTGTCTGGTCGACCCGAGGGTTGTTGCGAGAAATCATGATAGGCTCTGGGGTGAGGCAGGGATGCCTGATGAGCCCAACCTTGTTTGCGATCTACCTTAATGATATGCAGGAGTATTTGGGAGGAGGGGTGTTAATTGGTGGTAGAAGAATTAACCTGCTTATGTATGCGGACGATGTGGTGCTTGTGGCGGATAGCATTGGGGGTTTACAGATGATGATAAATCAACTGCAGAGGTATAGTGATGAATGGAATTTAAAAATAAACACTGAAAAGTCCAAAGTTATGGTGTGTAGGGAGGGAGGTGGTAGGTTGGCAAGAAATGAAAGGTGGTATTATGGAGGTGAGAAGCTGGAGGTGGTTGATACCCAAGTCATGGTCATGCGTCCCCGTCGCGCAACCCGGGCCCCCTGGGATGAACAGAGGTGGTCCCATTAGGTTTCCCTGGTGGACCCCTCTTGAAGTTCCAGGGGTGGCTGAATGACCCTCTGGCGATTAGGGAGGGGACCTCTGTTAACGGGTCCCCTGACCCTATATATGCGCTTCCCCGTTATGGATGAAAACCTAACCGAGCCTCATAACCCCCGCCGGCCCATTGGCACGCGGGGTTCTAGGGGAGGCGCTCAGAGGCGCCCCAGGCAGGGGCGTCGGCCATCCTCTCCCTCCTCCTCTTCCTCATCATCCTTACCCTCTTCCTCTTCCACAGCCTCTTTGGACCACCAGTGTGCCCATTGTGAGCGGGCATTCACCTCCAGGTCTGGCCTTGGTGTCCATGTCAGACGGAAGCATCCTGTTGCTGCAAATGAAGAAATTGATATTGAACGAGTGCAGCCTAGGTATGCTTCCGAGGATTTGCGCAGGATGGCGGCAGATGAGGTGGTGGCTGTGCGCAATGGGGTACGTAATATAAATGTTTATTTAAGCGAACGTTTTCCCACGCGCACAGTCATTGCCATCAAGAACCTCCGCCTGAAGCCCCACTATAAGCAGCTTGTCCAGGAAGCTATCCTGGCAAATAGCGGTGGGGCTTCTCCCGCATCTCCTGTTGCTGGCATGGACCAGCAGTCTGCCATTCAGTATCCCTCCCCCGGGACCTCCGGTCTTCTCGCCGATTTGAAGACCGAAGTCTTGAGGCTCGGGGGGCAGGTAGGTCGTATTGAAGGCTATGAAAGCACCTACCCGCAGGATCTGGCGAGGCGGGCTGTTGAAGGGCTGGACAACCTGGAGGACAAGGTTGCGGCCTATCTAGGGAGAATCTTCCCGCGGGTTGGGGATGCGACCGTGACGCAGCACCAGGGGGGACCTCCTCCCAGAGTGGTGTTGCGTGGAGGTCGCAGAGCAGCTAAGCAAGCAAGACGGCGGGAGTACACCGGGTTCAGAGTTTGTGGAGGAAGCATCCGGCGCGTGTAGCTGCGGAGGTACTGGAGGAGCCTGGGGAAGATCAAGTTCAGCCCCCTCTTCAGGAGTTTGTGGATTTCTGGGAGCCACTTTTGAGTGCTCCCAGCCACAACCCTGGGGAGCGAGTGGTTCCCCCAGTCTCCACCAGGGATTCCTTACGCAGCATCTTGTGTTCGCCGGTGCTACTTGACGAGGCACACAAGTGCCGTGTCAAGAACTCCACATCCGCTGGACCGGATGGTGTTTCTGCCCGTCGCTGGAATAAAGCACCAAATACGATTAAGCTGCTCATCCTCAACCTGCTCATGCTTGCGGGAAGACCCCCGAAAGCGTTGACCCGTACCCGAACCGTATTATTCCCAAGAAAGGGGGAAGTGGGCCTGGAGGCTATCGACCGATTTCAGTGTCCTCGGTAGTCTTCCGCCACTTCCAAAAAGTACTGGCATCTCGCCTCCAGGTGGCTGGTGTCATTGGTGACGTCCAGAGAGCGTTTCGGCCAGCGGATGGCACCAGCGGAGAACCTTACAGTTCTCCAAACTGTCATCTCGCTGGCCCGTATTAAACGCCGGCAACTCCACCTCGCCGCTCTGGACGTCGCTAAGGGCCTTGACACAGTCAGTCACCTTGCCCTAACCGATTGCCTTCGTGGTGTCGGGGCCCCATCTCGATTAATTGAGTATGTGGCCTGTCTGTACCATGAAGGCGTGACGGTCCTCGAGGCAGGAGGTGAGGTGTCAGGGGATATACGGATAGGGCGTGGGGTACGCCAGGGGGATCCCCTATCACCACTCCTCTTTAACCTGGTCGTGGATACGGCCTTGGGTAAGCTGGCCCACAGAAGTAGGGTTTGATTCTCGCCCCTGGGGTGCGAGTAGGAGCATTGGCCTTTGCCGATGATTTTATCCTACTCGCAGAAACCCGCGAGGGCTTGCAGAT
>CM019175.2:9740528-9810769 GCA_009739505.2 Apolygus lucorum
CTACACCCTTTTCCATTTTTTTTTTTTTTTTTTTTTTTTTTTTTCCGAACTCCCCTCAAGACAAATTGTCTTTGGTGACGGAGGGGGCACGCCATTAAAGAAAATAAATAAATAAATCAAATATAATGGGGAGGACGCCCAGGACTCACCCGACGCCGGCCCTAGGGATAAGGGAAGATGAGGAAGGTGGGGGTGGGAGAGAGGGATGAAGGGAAGTGCCTCTATAAAACGACCACCAGTTCATATATGAGCCGAGCAGGACACGGGTGGTGATACCACGGAGTACGCCTACTGAGATGCCCAACTCGCGCAACTCCGTGGCACTTTTCCCGCACCACACACCGCGCCATGACAAGGTTGCAGCCATCACCCTGATGTTGTTGGGTGCCACTCCTTTTAGCTCCGACACTGCTTGCCGTAAATCATTTGTGTCATATTTCCTTATCTTGGCCCGCCAAGTCTGCTCCATGTCCAAGCTGCCATTGACAACTTGGACATCCAGGATAATGCAAGACTGGTCGGGCTTGACGGCAACAATGTCGGGCTTCTTACCCTGGTCACTTGGCATGTGATACAATCTCTCTCTCTCAACATCCCAGCCGCTAGATGACAAAGCACCTGCTATCTGCTTGGCGACCGCATCATGACGTAGGATGCGGCCCCCATGAGTTCGTGGACACTGCTGCACCACATGATACAGGTGTTCATTTCCACTCCGACAGGCACGGCAAAGGGGTAGCGTTGTCCCGCGACTACCTCTCGAACACCGCACCGCAGTTGGCAAAGATGCCACGCGGATGGCGTGGAAGTGTCGGTAGTCACGGGCCCCAATGCCCTCCGAAGCCCAATCTACCCATTGGGATGAGACAAGGCTTTCGGAGCACTTTCGGAGTTCTTTACCATCTACCGATTCATGCAGCGCAGCAGCGAACTCAGCAGACGAACTGGGTTTTGGAGCAGATGGTGTTGCTCGGTCGCACCATGCTAACTGCTGCCTGACAAAATCAAGATCAGCAGCCGCACGGGCGACCTCCCAGCTCGACCCTTGAAGGGCTAGCAGGCGCCGGCGGCGCAGTGAAGGGATACATGCCGAGAGAGACACAATGCCAAGCCCACCGGATTTGACCGGTGCATGAATATAGGCACTTGGGACACCAGGTGGGAACTTCAGCCAAGAGCGCACAGCAGAGCGAACTTCTCGATCCAATTGTTGCAGCCTCCCCGCCGTAAGCCTGCCAAAGACTAACCCATAGGTTAGCTTCGGCAGTAAGTACGTGCGGAGGAGGCGCAGCTTCTGCTGTGGCTTCAATGGAGCCTTGGTAACGCGAGCTAGCGCTCTACCAAGGTCCACACGGCTGGCAGTAATAGTGGCCACCCCCATGAAGTCGACTCCAAGGTACCGCCAAACCTCCAACACGGATCGAGATGGAATGGGGGATTGTCCTACGACAAAACCCCCATCCACAACTTTCACCTTATGTTGGCGACCCGACGGGACCAAGGAGACCGACCCACACTTATCAGGGTTAACCACAAGTCCACACCTGGCTAGCTGCTTAGCAAATGCATTGAGGGCGATCTGCAAGCCCTCACGGGTTTCTGCGAGTAGGATAACATCATCGGCAAATGCCAATGCTCCTACTCGCACCCCAGGGGCGAGATCAAACCCTACTTCAGTGGGCAGCTTACCCAAGGCCGTATCCACAACCAGGTTGAAGAGGAGTGGTGATAGGGGATCCCCCTGGCGTACCCCACGCCCGATCCGTATATCCCCTGATACCTCACCTCCTGCCTCGAGGACCGTCACGCCTTCCTGGTACAGACAGGCCACATACTCGATTAACCGAGATGGGGCCCCGACACCACGAAGGCAATCGGTCAGGGCAAGGTGACTGACTGTGTCAAAGGCCTTAGCGACGTCCAGAGCGGCGAGGTGGAGTTGCCGGCGTTTAATACGGGCCAGCGAAATGACAGATTGGAGAACTGTAAGGTTCTCCGCTGTGCCATCCGCTGGCCGAAACGCTCTCTGGACATCACCAATGACACCAGCCACCTGGAGGCGAGATGCCAGTACTTTTTGGAAGTGGCGGAAGACTACCGAGGACACAGAGATCGGTCGATAGCCTCCAGGCCCACTTCCCCCTTTCTTGGGGATAAACACGGTACGGGTACGGGTTAACGCTTTCGGGGGTCTTCCCGCAAGGAGGAGCAGGTTGAGGATGAGCAGCTTAATCGTCTTTGGTGCTTTATTCCAGCGTCGGGCAGAAACACCATCGGGTCCAGCAGATGTGGAGTTCTTGACACGGCACTTGTGTGCCTCCTCAAGTAGCACCGGCGAGCACAAGATGCTGCGCAAGGAATCCCTGGTGGAGACTGGGGGAACCACACGCTCCCCAGGGTCGTGACTGGGAGCACTCAAAAGTGGTTCCCAGAAATCCACAAACTCTTGGAGAGGGGGTTGAACTTGATTTTCCCCAGCCTCCTCCAGTACCTCCGCAGCCACACGCGCCGGATGCTTCCTCCACAAACTCTGAACCCGGTGGTACTCCCGCCGTCTCGCTTGTTTAGCTGCTCTGCGACCTCCACGCAACACCACTCTGGGAGGAGGTCCCCCCTGGTGCCGCGTCACGGTCGCATCCCCAACCCGCGGGAAGATTCTCCCTAAATAGGCTGCAACCTCATCTTCCAGGTTAGCAAGCCCTTCAGCAGCCCGCCTCACCAGATCGTGCAGGTAGGCGCTTTCATAGCCTTCAATACGACCTACCTGCCCCCCGAGCCTCAAGACTTCAGTCTTCAGATCGGCAAGAAGACCAGAGGTCCCGGGGGAGGGATACTGAACGGCAGGTTGCTGCTCCACGTCAGCAATAGGAGATGCGGGAGAAGCCCCACTGCTATTTGCCAGGATAGCTTCCTGGACAAGCTGCTTATAGTGGGGCCTCAGGCGGAGGTTCTTGATGGCAATGACTGTGCGCGTGGGAAAACGTTCATTCAGATAAACATTAATATTACATACCCCATTGCGCACAGCCACCGCCTCATCTGCCACCATCCTGCGCAACTCCTCGAAAGCATACCTAGGCTGCACTCGTTCAATATCAATAGCAGCATTAGCAGCAATAGGATGCTTCCGTCTGATGTGGAGACCAAGGCCGGACCTGGTAGAGAATGCCCGCTCACAATGGGCACACTGGTGGAATATACGTTTACAGGTAGTAGCTGACCTAATCCAACACCCCTAAACCTGCCGTGAGTCATACTTTCTTCCTTTCCCCTCGTTAGCCCCTTCTTATATTGGAGTTTACGTCATGCCTCACTTCTGTCCAATGATATCTGGACAAGAAAAATACCTACATTAATAACTCGCGATCGAGAAAGAATAGTGACCTACGTAATTAAGTAATAAACTCATCTCGACGTTTGTCAGGAGAGACACCATTTTTTGGCCTATTTTTTTTTTTTTTTTTTTTTGGAAATTTTAATTCGATTTTTGGATTTTACATAGGTACTTTGAAACAAAAACCAACAAATTTTGAGAGGTATTAAATTTTTTTTGGTCGATTCTAAAGGTTCATTATTGGAAATAGTAAACCAAAAATTGGTGGTTTCAACGGTCCAGTGCCAATTTGAACACTTTTGGTTTATTATTTTCAATAATGAACCTTTGGAATCGACCAAAAAAATTTTCATAGATTCTTAAAATGTTGGTTTACGAGTAGGTAAAAGAACGTAGAATCCGAAAATCGAATAAAAACGCTGCAAATTATTTCTCAAAGGTTTCTTGTTTTCCTGTACAGACACTTCAAGTTCTTGAAGGCGTTTAAGTGATTAATCACCACCTGAATTCTTTTCCCTTGTGAATCTCTTCATTTTCGCCCAAGCCTACCTAGTGGAAAGTCAAGGTAATCAATTGAATTAAAAAGGATGGTTTGCAATAATGGCCTGATGAGAAAATATCTACAAAATTGGGGTCGAGATGGTCCCCTATGAAAATCTTAGCCCCCCCCCCCCTCATTGAAAGTATTTTGTGCGCATGCGCAAACGTGAAACCCTTGTAACAGCCATAACTTCTACTTCTTCCAACAATATCTGACATGTAGATGGTCCCCTATGAGCGTAGTTCAAGGTACTCATTGATTGATGTTTTGATATTAACTACACTGTTTTTTTTCGACGCCTTTTCCACAGATCATGGAAACCCACAAGACGAAAGCTCTGCGAAAACTGATTCAGGGGCATTTCAAGAAGATTTGCAGCATCAGCGACAGAGATTGTCTTCTGAAGTTCTTCGATACTCTTCGCACGATCTACGCCTTCGACGAGGAAAGGTAAGTCCCATCAAGCCTCAATTTAACCGGTTATTGCGCAAAACATAGCGAAAATCTCTATCCTAGATCTTGCGCTCATTTTTGTTGTGGTTTCAGGTTTCAATGCGCTCTCGGGTCTGGTTGGTCGATCCCTGTTGAATTGGTTATCGGTCCTAATTCAGGTGAGTCGACAAATTTGAGATCCTGTACAAATCTAAACACTCGGGTCGTATGAGGTCAAACTGAACGTTTCATCCAGATCCATAACTGGAGGCGATACCTACGGTTTTTCAAAAAAGTTTTGATATAAAGGTATTGTTTTTCCTTCAATTTAAGATAGTATAGAATTTTTTGGGACCACGCGGAGCTCTGTAGGACAAACCGTTCGCTCCTTACGAGAATTTAAGGGTTGGATGTACGATAAACCAGAAACACGAGTGTGAATCGCAAAAGAGGCGAAAGGCTAATCTCCGTTCAAATTTTAGCTGACCGAAATGCGATCGATGTTTTTTTTCATATTGGTTGGTTGGTGGCTACAATTCGCATGATCCCTGAAAATGTCAACAAAATCAGTTGAATTATTGTTTGCGCATGCGCAGTGGCTACTATCAGTCCGGGGGCGATGATATCCGTAGAGGAGTATCGAAATCGGATGGAAAACGTAGAAATGATGGCTGCTACAAGGAAATTATCGTTTGCACATGCGCAGCGGGGGCAATGATTTTCATAGGGGACCATCTACACGCCAACTCGTACAATCTCTGAAAATTTCATCGAAATCGGACTAGAACTTCATAGTTTAGCCCGCTGTAACATGTTTTGGATGACGATAAGGCTAGGAGGAAGGAATTTGCTGGTTATCGGAACCCCCCTCATAAAGCATCTCATTTTTGTAAAGCTCAGAATCGGACCTTTAATTTGAATGTACACAAAGAGTCCATCAATCAATCAGTTGGGAAACTTGTCTATCAATTAATTTTGAAATTTCAAATTTTTCACATTTGAAATGTTAAAGTTAATTTCAAAGTTGAGTTCAATATCATTTTTTGAAATTAAATTTTTGCTTCGCAATCAAGTTTATTTTGAAGATATCGATATACCTTAAAGCACAAAGGGGCTATGTCCATCCATCTTCCACATTTTATTTTTTTTTCAACTTCAGAAAAACTCAAATTTAACAAAACTATTATTGACCTTCTTGACGATTATAGCTCGAAAATTCTTGAAGATATTAAAGAGATTGGTGTAACAGCCATTATTTTAGGAATTGTGCACAGGTGATAACTTTTTCTGTGTTTTTCTCAAAACTCTGTTTTTGGACATAGCCCCTTTGTGCTTTAAGGTATCGATATAATCGTTTCACTCTAAATAGGGAGGATGGTCCCCAATGAATGAGAGGGTGGTCCCCCTTGAATTTGTTGAGGGGCGGCAGGCGTCCGAAAATATGCCGGAGGGGACGAGCGGGTTGGTGGCTTCGAAGAGTCGGGCGGGGGGGAGAGGACACAGAAATATCTTCCTGAAGTCAACGAAAACCACGTTTTTTGAACTATTTTCCCAAAATTTCGACACTTTTAACAAAGCAAAATGAAATCCGATTAAAACGGGACCACTATGGATACTTGTAGAACACATTGCAAAAAGAATCAGGCAGATTGGTGCCCGAATAAAAGGAGGATGACATCACCGTGGAATAGTTCATTTACGGCCACTTGAAGCGCTGAGATCGTGAAATCTATAGTCCTCAGATGCAACATTTCACAAAACCAGTAAAGATCAAAATCGGAAAAACTGAAGAAAGAAAATTTTTTTACCTACCAACTATTGGTAGGTACTACCTACCACACCATAATGCCTTCACACCTTCACAATCAAGTCTATTAGAAAGAACTAAACGCTTCACACTCGATTTGAAATTATAAACTTAATTTTAAATGCTTGCATACGAGTCTGCAACACATTGGGACATTTTCATGTCAACCACTACACAACAAGGTAGTGAAGTAAGGTTGTTAGTTTATGTACCCAAGCGTCAAAGTTTTCGTAACGATTTTTCAGTTCATGTGCCAAAGCAAAATGTAAGGTTGTTGATTGTTCTCTACGCAACACAGTGAGTCAATTTTATTTATTGGTCGCGTGAGCAAGATTTGCTTAGTTTTCATGACGATTTTTCAGTTCATGTGCCAAAGCAAAGACATGAAAATGTCAAAAATGCTAGTGGTACAAACATACAAAAAAAAAAAAAAAAAATCGTCGTCCCATGACACACTGAACTGTTTACCTCCTTCCTTCCCGCGCCTATCGGCGCTGTTGAAGTCGGTCAAAAACGGAACCTCTTTTTTATTGCAGATTTGGATTTTACGAGAAATTTCATGAATTTTAGACCCCTCAGCCGATTTTGTCGGTTGCGCACAACCCGTCCAGCGAGCGCGCAAACATGCGCAACCCCCTGGATTGTGCCAAAATTGAGTTGAAGGTAGACCCCAAGTGTGATACATGTTTTTTTCATCAATTTTCGACGCTGAATCACGTGGTGGTATGTATTTTTGGATTTTACTGATATTGTTCGAAACGGCGGCCGAAAAGTAGGTGGTTACAACTAGAAAATCGCTCTTTTTCCATCGTCATGAGTTGCGAAACAATTTTAATTAAATGATTAGTAATTTAGGGGTAAAGTTAGCCACCTGAACTAATTAAAATTGAGTCGTAACTCATAATTTTCTTGTTAAAACCACCTACTTTTCGGCCGCCGTTTCGAAAAGTTTCAGTTTAATCCAAAAATACATACCACCACGTGATTCAGCGTCAAAAATTGATGAAAAAACATGTACCTATTACACTCAATTTTGGCACAATCCAGGGGTTGCGCACTGGACGGGTCGTGTGCAACCAAAAAAATCGGCTGAGGGGTCTAAAATTCATGAAATTTTGAGTAGAATCCAAATCTGCAATAAAAAATTGGAGGTTCCCATTTGAGTTAACAAAGTTGGTGTGCGCAATGCTCTCCGTGGTCATATTTGAGATCCTGGGAAAAAGTCATGAAGATTTAAAATACAAAAATAATTCTTACCACTATCTGGACGATGTTATTTAGCAGGGGGGGGGGGGGACAACTCGTGAGCTACCCTGTGTATTATTTTGTTATTTGACGCATTCATCTCCGTGTAGACCAAGAATAAAGATCTGTTTCTATAAAGATTTCTTTTATCCAGGAGGTACGCTGCTCTACAACACAATGAATCAGAGTCGAGAATATAGGATGATACTGGCATGATGGAGGGAAACCTCAGAGCTTGGCGGATTAATCTTGAGAGGCTGGGAAAGAGTGCTGAAGAGATGACAATAAATTTAAAAAAAAAACCTATAACCCAGAGGTCCGTGGATCGAAACCACGCTCTGCTACCAAATGTTTATTGCACATAAGTGTGGGCATCATTGAAGTCCCAGATACCTAAGGCACCAAAACGTCAATTAGGGGGACGAACAGTGTTAATAAAGGAATTCAGTAGGTACCTTTGTATTGTAGTCCACGTGGAGATGCGGCTGGAAGATCCTTGGTAGGTAGGTACCTACTGGTTTTGGATTCTTCCGTGGTAAGATGAGATAGTTTTTGTACCTGGAGAGCACTTAGAGATGGCAGCTGCAATTGTATCAAGATGGCAATCGTGGATAGTTTCCTGGCAGATTCCAACGGGAAAAAAGAAGATCGCTCTCACGAGGTGGTGGCTTCTGGTAGAGGCGAACTGAAGACTGAAGACTGGCCAGCCAAGCAAAATCTTGTCCGCTTAGTTGGGTTGGCCTTGAACACACACACTTTTATCGCACTACACTTTGACACTATTTACGTTTGTGAATACCTAAGCCCCCTATCTTTCTATAAAATAAAACTTTCCTGGGCGCTAACAGATGCGTCTTTTATTTTTGAATTTCCCTCCTCGTTCGAAGCCTGTCAAGATTTGTAATCGTTTTCCGTCCATGTTTTTTTTCGCAGGCATAGCGTATCTAAGTCACCGGTCGACCAGCCCGACCAAAATGGCGGATTTTTCCAACATCGAGAGCTTACAAACTCTCTATTCGGGTTGCAAGACGCATCCAAAAGCCTTGTTGCGTCTCAGCGTTGTAGACGCCTCCGAAGGTAACGACATTTTTTTCAAAAAATCGAATTTTCAAAGAACTTTTCGCGAAAGTGATTCAAATTCCACGGCTCTCGCCTCTACATCGCTCTCTATTAACCATCCATTATAATCTGATTGAATTTTGAGTTTTCCAATAAAATTTACATATTAAACTTTCAGGATATTATTGACAACTATACTCGTCGCCAGTCACCTCAAAACCAATTTCATCATGGAACATGCTTTAGCCTTGATCTAACTGGCAAAACGTGTTACGTTTTTCAGGAACGTTATCATCACGAAAATTTGCTTAGTCGTTGATACGGAACTAAGGATCGTGTAACAAGGAGTAACCTATGGGTATTAGCATGGAACATGCTTTAGCCTTGATCTAACTGGCAAAAGTGTTACGTTTTTCAGGAACGGTATCATCACGAAAATTTGCTTAGTCGTTGATACGGAACTAAGGATCGTGTAACAAGGAGTAACCTATGGGTATTAGCATGGAACATGCTTTAGCCTTGATCTAACTGGCAAAAGTGTTACGTTTTTCAGGAACGGTATCATCACGAAATTTTGCTTAGTCGTTGATACGGAACTAAGGCTCCGTTCTCCCTCCTGCCCCCTCAATTGGCTCCAGCCAGTAGTATCCAATTACGCACTACGGATTACAGACATTACGCACCTAAGTGCACCAAGCTTAAGTAGTTGCCCGTGCGTCCAATAGAGTGCTGCAGGGTTGTGTGTCGCTATGATTTGATTGCTAAGGACGCAAAATACTCGTTCAAAGTTTTTCATCGCGATTTTAATTGTAAATTTTCATCTCGACTTTAATTGTAGTCGATGACATCACACGAAGGTAATTTTAATCAGAGCACTCTATTGGATGTACGAGAAACTACTTTTTATCACCAGCACATCAAGCGGGAGTTGCCACTTCCTTTACAGATATCGCCTAGTATAAAATACCTTCCTATCTGAAGGCTGATTTTTTAAAAGGCTATCGAAATAGGGTTTAACTAATTCCTCTTGCTCGTTATGAATTTCATTCGGCTCTTCAATCGGTTGTACTTCTAAAGGGGGAGCATAATTTTCAAGTAATTCTGTTACCCATTCTCCTTTAAATGTTGGTGATGTAGCATTTACTTATTTTTATTCTCCTTTAACCATGGTGTTTGCGATGAATATCTCCATCGGTTTAACCTAAGAGAAAATCCACAATGCCAGTACTGTGAATCACATGGGGGATCATTGGAACATATAATAATGAACTGCCCGATGTATATTGCGAAAAAGAAGTCATGTTCAACTCAATAGAGAGTTCCTAGTGGTTTTTGATACGGCATGACGTATTACACACACACTCTCAACATGGAAGATTTACTTCTTCCATGCTCTCAATCCGGCGCCGGATTGTGATAAGAACACGCCGTATCTGATACGGCGCCGTATTGTTACGGTCGAATACGTCACTAGGAGGCAATCCGGCGCGCCGTATTGAAAACGTGGCGGATGATCTGGTTCCGGCGCGCCGGATCGACCCTACTAGGAACTCTCTATTATCAAAGCTGGCCAACCAACCGTTTAATCTGTTCCACTTATTAGCACTCAATGACATTGAAATATATAAATGCATTCATGAATATGCTATCCAGTGTAATATAATATATTACACTGGATAGCATATTCATGAATGCATGTAATGCATTCATGTAATGTAATTTTCATGTATATTATACATTTAAGCACGAAATTAAGATACATATAGATATACTCCTGCTCAAAATTAGTGCACCACCATCTATTTCTTCGTTTGCCCCCTTATTTTTTCCTTTATCAAGTTTTTATCTATTTGCACACATTGTTTGCAAACTCAGAAAAAAAATGTAACCAAAAAAGGCACAAATTCGAGAAAAAAAAATGTTTTTAATGAGTTATAGAAAAATTTATTTCTTGTGGTAAAATTATAAAAATTGAAAAAAAGGTTTGAATTATGCCAGTTTAGATTTTCAATACTACTAGGTACTTGGTATTACCTCCTCTAGCTAGGATGAGGGCTTGGAGCTATCGACCGATGCCTCTAATCAAGTTTTGGATAACCTCCTTTGGGATATTGTCCCATTCCTCTTTCACTGCTGTTTCCAGCTGCTGAAGATTGTCCGATGGTGGATCTCTGGCTCGAATTCTTCTTTTCAGCATGTCCCAAACATGCTCTATCGGATTCATGTTTAGGCTCCTTGGTGGCCAGTCCAGGATCCAAAATTTATAAGGGAAGAAGGAAAGAGATAAACGAAAAAACGGATGGTGGTGCGCTAATTTTGAGCATGAGTGTATTTATGTTCATACATGACATAAAAGGATGTAATTGTTATAAATACCAATTGTATGGCTAATAATAAATAATAAAGTAAAAAAAACAGAAAGGTTTGATTGCGTTCTTCTAAATAAAAAAATTAAATTAAACAGAATAAGAAAGCGCGGCTAAAGCATGTTCCATGTTTCTAGAATTTTAGCCGTAGGTTCTAAGCGAAAAGCACCCAGGGTTGTCCCTTGGCGAGGCCCGAAGGGCCGAGTTTTTACAGTTTTTAAATTTAGAAGCAATAATGTTTCCGCTAATTCTGAATATATACGTCTCATGAGTGTATTTATCATGGTAATTGACACCAAAAAGCTGGGTTAATACGTTTTTGGACCCCGTTATTTACACTTTGACTCCTCGGAGTTTTCCTTTTTTTCATTATGATTGTTATTACATTTTATAGTTGTTTTTAAGATGGTAATTTCCTCCAAAAACCTCGATAAACTGTCTTCCGTTGTAAACAATTTTGAGGGCATTTCCTTCAAAAATCGCTAAAGTTGTAAGTTTTGCTCAAATTTGAAAAGTACGTCATTAATTATTGGTTTTTTTTCAGCTTTAACTATTTCCTGCGCCAACTTGTCCGAGGCAGAGTCATTAGCTCATCTATTGGACGGATACTGGAGGCTCGAGAACCCTTCCTCCGACAAACACATTTGGGACAGAACTGGTAATTAGTAGCATAATTTTTCGTTATAATTTTCCACTATTGTGTATGAAAGCAGGACTAATAATAGTATATACTTCATTATTATAATAGAGGAATCTCGTAAGTAATGTTGAAAATTTCGATGTGCAAGCTGCCGTATGGAAGCGATTCCCGTGCCCTTGCGCCCAGAAAGGTATTCAGTCATATTTTCACCCGCGATTTTCTTATTAGTTTCACTTTGAGTAGTAACTCTGAAGATAATTAAAATTGAGTGCGAATGTTCTGACAATGGAAACATAATTATCTATTATACACTGGATCCTGAGATAACAAATGTCTAAATCACACCAGTATTAGTTCATCTTTCCCCCGCCAGGGATAGCAAAGCATTTTTCCCTTCAATCAGCTGCATCGCATTATCTCAAGCTTTACCAAAACAGGTAACTGAGCTTATCTCTTATGATTCAAAGAAAAAATGCTTTATTATCCCTAGCAGAGGATACATGAATGCTGTAGGTGTGGTTTAGACGCTCGTCCTGAGATAAGGCTATTATTTAGCATATTCCAATACAAGAATTTCATATATTTATTTGTTTTTAGACTCGAAAAAATCGCAAGAGCCCAAAAATAGCAAGACGAAAAGTATCACTTCGGAGGACTACGCGGAAATACCGGACGAAGAGGGAGATTATTCCACGCCAGCAAGTGAGTATTTTGTACAAACTAACATGAAAAGCAGTTTTTATCGGCATCGGGGCTTCCATTTGGGAGATTTCAAAGTATCAGGTAGATTTCTGTGAGTTTTTCCATTCAAAGTCGAGATAGATGGAACTGTAGTATCGAAAACGTCGCGTTCATTTCCAACTTTTCGACTTATTTGGTAACTACGAATTCACACGAGAGAGATTGATTGCAGGAATTTATTTACAAAACCAAGTGGCCCTCAGTTCCAGCCCCTCTGGCAAGCATAAGTTAAATGAACCTCGATTTCGTTGATGTTTCTCCCTTATAATAATTAACGATATAAAGAGAGAGAAAAAATACTTTATTGAACATTGTAGAAGGAATGAAGGTGGACAAGGACTCCAGTAGTTGTCGAAACGTAATGGATTTGCCGAAAGTTCAAAATGAGTTGTCATAAGTTCAAATTGGTGTGCCAAAAGTTTGTCAAAAATTGGAATTGATTTAACGTCAAAGGGTTTTTTTTTTTGCGAGCGTTAGCGATGTAATAATAATGTTCATAAATTAACATAATTTCCCCTGTACGTATCATCTTGATAACTCGTTATAATATAATTAAATTACTTGGTTTATCACCACATTTGACCTAGGTACTTTGCAAGTTGCAACTCTTCAAAATCAATTTTTAACTCATTTTGTTCATATTTGGTCCTTCTTACTATTTACATTTTAAGGGGGTCTCAATCGGTCGCCGTTCGTTCCTCGTTCAGGGTTAGTATTTCACGAAATACTAACATGCGTACAAACTTTAAAAATTGTATACTTAATTTTGAAAAATTGCAAGATTTTATATATTCATTTGTGCATCAACCCACGGAATTGAAAAACTAAATTATCGCCGCTGGAATCATAAAAGTCAAACTATAATTGCCAGATAAAATCGCTGCAACATTTCACAAAGGTTACTTTATTACTTTCCTGTGTAGATCACTCGTCTGCAAAGATCCCAACTTTGTCATTGTCTCATTTTCTACCTACTACATAATTGCCTTCACAATAAATAAACGCTTCAAACTCGATTTGAAAAATAAGGTTCCTTCATATGGAAATTTGATACTGGTTGCTAAGGAAGCAAAATGAATACAACAGAGATCGCATAAAAGATGCTTAAAATTAGTGATGGCATATCGAATGAAATATATCGATACATAAATCAAACGATATATCGTCAATGAGATATCGATACCTCCGATATATCGGAGAAAATATATCGATATTTCTACATATTGGAAGATATTCGTTTTATCCTCGAGACTCAATAATCGATTATTTTCGATATCAAACATAACCTTCTCAACATAACCTTCTCTGAACCGATCAGCTGGTCGTGAAGGGGCGCCATTTGCGCTCCTATCCAGCAAGGTTATTCTGTTTACATACCAAGTTGCTTGGTATGTAAATAGAACGATGGTGATAATATTCTTTAAAAGCAATAATTGCTTTTAAAGAATATTATCACCATCGTTCTATTTACATTACATATTACATAATTATTATGTAATCGTTATTATTATGTCTCCCTTGTGGGTTAGATGTCTGACAAGAAATTCCATACTCAGTATGTGTGTTCACTCTCAGGTGACGACCTGAATGATGGTATGAATATAAGATGCGTCTCTGCGGTGGTTTAGACCCCTTTGAGCAGAGTGTTGTTGAGTGTGACGACGATTTTCATGACATAACTCGCGAAGATCTCGTGGAGTATCTTGTATTGAAGACGGATTTCATATCCCTGAAGCAACTGAAGTGCTGCAAATCTTTGGACACAACTTCGTTACTTCAGGGCATGTGAAATCTGTCTCATGCAAGGTACTCCCAGGTGACAAGGTGGTGGTGTTTGGAAAGGTAAGTAATTCAAATGTTATCCAATTATTATTAGGTTAATTGAAATAATAACGATGTATGCCATGTTTTGGGCAGGTAGTAGATTCAACAACGGTCGTTTGATGAAAATAATGTTAGCATCCCCTGCCCATTGCTAAGTCAACATTGTTATGAAACTTTGAAAAATCATGGGAAAAGATCTACTCATCATAGAAGAATCCAGTTGATTCCAAAACTCTCAGTGAGGGCTCTACTTTCAATTAAAAATGATAATAAACCAACTTTCCCGACTCTAGCACTCACCCTACTTTGAGCCATGAAGCAGTATTGTATGAGCAAATTTTCAAAATTAGGTTCCATATATATATATTGACCTAAACGTTTAATCCGTTTTATGGTTCGAATATGGATAGATTAACATGCAATGGAGTCATTACTGGCCCCATGAGTTGACTTGTACGTTGAAGAACAACACTAATGCATTATTATGGTTGCATTCATCCATATGTAGTGGTCGTGCCATGAACCACAATGTGGTTTTGGCATCGTGCTGGCCCCATTATTTTCACTTCCAAACTGAGGTCGGTAGTGAGTTTTTCTTTCAAATTTCAGATCGAAGTACAGATAGCAAGGTTTTTAGGTATTTTTTAAAACTTATATAGGTAGTACCTACCTATTTTTATGTACAGAATACCCTACGAGCCAAACACCGCACAAATCGGCATGCCTAATGAAAAAATCTTTGTTTACAACGATGGGAATTCAGTCAGTTCATTGAACATGGTTGTCAGGAACGCTGGGAATCAGCGACGCCAAAAGGCTGATATTCTTATTTTTTGGAAAGTTCTCTTGTCTCTCCACACTGTTTCTAATCACTTTTGGCAAACCAAAAAATTAAACACCGCTTCCGGGACGAGAAGAGCAACTAATAACCGCATAAATTGGCATAATGAAAAACCGTCCATACAATCTTTGTTTACAACGGTGTCAAGATGGCCACCTTTCAGCGAGATTCGAATAACCTTTCGATTAGTCGAAGAATCGATACATCCATTCTTTGTGACGTCACACGGATAAAAGCAATACTTGGAAAAACGTGTTGAAGTAGGTAGGCAATAAAAAAATCATTAAGGAAGACGTATCGACATATCGGAAGATCTACTTGGAAAAACTTGAAGAAGTAAATAGGTAGGTGAATTGAAACGTTTCTAACATCATTTTGGAAGAAATATATCGATATACTCGACATATCGGAAGATCTATTTGGAAAAACCTAGTGAAATAAGTATTAACCTACTTTCAAAAGTTACTGGGTATGAATTATCGAAATTCATAGTTTAAAAACTGAAAATGTCATTGCAATGTTAAATTAATTTATAAATTGACAGGGGTGTATACTGTGGACAATCATGACCCTTCAAAATTTACAATAACTGTTGTGAAAACCATCTTCACTTCGTATAGTAGGTAGTTTTAAGCTGGACGAGCCTCCATTAATTTTGGTTCAATTCAAGTGATTGAGCCTTGAGAGCCACTGTAGGTGTGAACTATGTACACAATCATGCCTGAACTGAAGTCAACAGTCTGAAATCAACTCATTACGTAGGTACCTACAAAATTTGGAATAAAATTACTTGATGCTTTTACAGATAAAGTCGTCCTTGCTCGTCCAATCATTTCAATAGTTAATTTTTACTTGTTGAAAATAAGTCGCGATATATCGATATTGACCGGTATTATCGGATCTCTATATCGATACAAATATATCGATATATCGTTGCCACCCCTACTTAAAATAAAGTCAGATAAAATTTGAACGGAGAATAGAGAATAGACTTCTTCGGTTATTCACACTCGTGATTCTATTTCAAGGAAAACCCTTAAGGTCTCGTAGGGAGCGTACAGATTGTCCTACAGAGCTGGTGAAGAAACCTTTGTTTCGAGAGTTACTGTTAATTTCAACCCTTATTTTTCACCCCCCCCCCTCAGAAGTGAACTTTTCCGCCGGCTGATGCACTAATAAATTTAAAAACTCCTTGAAAATTTCAAATTTAGACATAACTTGTTTTAAGTTTGAGCGCCGGTAATTTAGGAAAATACTAACCCGGAACGAGGAACGAACGGCGATCGACAGTCCCCCTTAATCTCTAATGTACATTGGTAAATAATAATTGTTTATATGCATCAAGAAACGCTGTGACTGTCATATTCAAATTGAACTACTCAGCCTGTTGGTTATAGGTCGTGATCGCTTGTAGCATGAATGATTTACTGTAAGAAGTGGTGTTGTGATTAGGGATTTGTATAAAATAGAATTTATGAAATAAGAAAAGTGATTTTTCGAATTTTAAGTATTTTAAATAAAATAACGGCGAATCTCTCGTTTGAGCCACCCCAGCTCAAGGTAGACGGAGTGACAAATAAAGAGAGAGTTGAGCGTATTTTGCAACCCCAATTCTTCGCTCTCTGTTCAAGTCGCAGAAGGCCAATGAAGAATATTAGAAAAAGGGAATGAGAAGTCCTTGAGCCAGTTGCTTTCTCACATGCTCAGGAAAATCGTAGGCAATATAGAGAGATTGATCATTTTATTTAAAAAACCAGGGTGAGATGAGGTCCTTGTTGCCCTCATTTACATCTCCCCTGGCTTACAATTAACTCAGCATTCTTCGGTATAATCATGAAGTATAATAATGAATAAATGAACGAATTTACTTTTTAACGTAATGTCTCTCTTGTTATAGCCAAAGACTACGAACTGCAGCGGTCGCAAATCGAATTAGCGGAAATTATCGGCGAAGGGCAATTCGGAGATGTGCACCGCGGAACGTGCACGTTGGGTAGAAATAAAATTCAAGTGAGTAACTAAATTTCAAAAGTTAACGTTGCTAGTCATTGAAGTCTTGTAGAGAAATCCTTGCTCCAGCATGTATTCTTGTATGTAGCATGTATGTAGTCTTGTAAAGAAATCCTTACTCGTATGTAAGATCTCTACTGCGTGATTTCAAGAATGTCTTCTCGATGGAAGAAAATCATGTGGGCCATTAGAGAGAAAAGTCTTACCAAGTGGGCGTGGCATATAGCATCAGATGAATAGCGGATAATCTCAAAACATAACTTGCACCCTCATAGGGGACCATCTTCACGTCAACCCACACAATCTCTTGAATGCCATCGAATTTGGGAGGAAAATGTAGAAGCTACCGCACTGAGGAGGATTTTTTTTTTTTTTTTTACCCAACGCCAGTACTAGGTCGTTGGCGTTTCCGCCATCATTTGACCTCGCGCAGCCCAACATAAAAGCGATATTTTCGACCAGTTGGTCTCGTCTGGTGTGAAAGCTTGTCTAATGCCCTCGAGTTGAGGACAGTCCAATAAGTGGTCCGAGGTCATTGGCAGGGTTGAGAGGCATAGGGAACAGCCCGAGTTATCCTTCACTCGGATCCTATGAAGGTGGGTGGGCATTCAGATAATCGTGGCCTGTAATAGACCTGAACCCTGCCACTGATATATGTCGCAGTAGATTTGCGGGGACACGGTTCCTCTCCTCCAAAAGGCTGGCCCATCTCCTTCCCTCAGCTGCCATCCGATGGTTTTCCAGCAATCTTTCCTTTAATTTGTCCTGGATGCATTTTTTGGCTGCTCTGTATCCAATGCGAGCCTCAGGCATTTCCATGCGGGAGCCCTCCTTGGCTAGTGCATCAGCGCGGTCATTTCCCCAGATACCGCAGTGTGAGGGGATCCACTGCAGTGCTAAAGTGGCACCCTCTCGCAGCAAGGCCTGAATAGCCTCTCTGCCTCTGAGGACGTCATGGGACTCTGTATAGGTGCCAGAAGACAGCGCGGTAATAGCTGCTTGGGAATCAATGATGATAGCGACTTTGCGATGTGACTGGGTCCGGATCATTTCCAGTGCCAGCAACACAACTCTAATTTCCCCATCAAAGCTATTTGCCAGCCTTCCAACGGGGGCAGCAATAGCGCCAACTGTCGAGTACACCCCCGCACCGCCATTACTCGTAGCCCCCACCGCTGACCCATCTGTGTACACTCTCAGCCACTCGGGCTCGGGGAAGCGGGCATGCAAGGTCTCCAGCGCAGCTGCTTTCAGTTCCTCAGGAGGCGTCAAACCCTTTGTTACAGGGGTGAGTAAAGCCGTAAAACCGGCGGGCGCATCCATTGGCGTCAGCTGGCTCAAGGATGGAAAATTGTCACGGTTGGCAAGAGTTTCCTCAAGACCATAATCCTTACGGAGCTCACAGACCCGGGACAAAAAGGCACCCTGTGTTCTCAAACGCGGTGATGCCGGGATGTAATCCGCCCAATAAACAACACCATTCCTCTGCAGTCGCTCTGAAAGAGCCAACGCTGCAGCCTCCCTCCGGAATTTCTGGGGCTCAATGCCAGTTTGTAGTTCCATAGCACTGAGGAGGATATTAAGATATAGTAGATGAGTTTTGCAAATTGGAAACAATGCTTCCGCAACCGCGGTAGACTCAGAAGCGAAATTATCTCCCCATCAGTTAGCAGAAGGTCCTTGAAGGAGTGAAACCGTTCGATTGATTACAAAAATAATCTCTGGAGTTTCTTCGTCAAAATCTTAATTCTCACTCAGAATCATAAGAATTACTAATTGTCCCCAAGTTTTGAGGTGTCTATGATCAGGGGCTCAGAAACAGCTCAATTCGAAGGTGGTAAACTACTTGGACTTTATTCACGACGCAACCGTGGTGAAAAATCAGGTCACGTTTCAATGTTTACTTGTGAAGAAACTCCACAAATACTAGAACTCCATTATTTGGTTCTTATAACCACTCAATGGTTAGGGCTGTCTAGCTAGAAATAGGTGGCCCTGGGAGCCACCTTGGTGGGTGGGTCCGTGCCGCCCCCCCCTCAACATTTTCATTGTTTGCACGCTAGATCCTAAGTTCTTATAAATTTTTGGTTTTCTGGTTAATATATTTAAAATAATGTATGTAAATAACAAAGCGTTGTAATTTTAAAAAAAACTTATTTGTTTACATTAAGCCGATTTTTAAACGCATATGTTCCTGTATAAGGTGCTCGAATAAAGATTATTATTATTATTATAACTTTCCTTGTTTCGCAGGTGGCTGTCAAAACCTGCAAACCCGGATCGGACATGGCAATCACCGAAGTATTCCTCGAAGAAGCTTGTAAGTGTTCGAAATTATTGCTCGTCTTTTCTCACGTTCTCGTACGATATAGAACAGGGCGTTTCTGTATTTGCGGGAACGACCTCAATTTGGTATAACAATATCCATAATGCCCTTGCAATTGCTTAATTTTTCTCTCGAAAATTTGCTAAAAGTGTTCATAAGGGCACACCTGCAGCAATGAAACCTGGTTACCTTATTAATTTTCATGAGATTTTTTTTCCAAGTCTACCAATGTTGCGAAAGCCTGGTTTTCACGTTCCAAGGTTAAAAACAAATATTCTCCAAAATCAAAATTTCCACTCGCGTTTTAATTTCAGGCCTTCCTGAACAATTTTGGTTCTTATAGGTAACGATCAAACGATTGTAACGATCAAAACTACGAGTATACGAAGTTATTAACTTAATTTCTTCTTCATTCTCCATCAGAAGAAATTTTAAGAAAATATCCGGATTGGGGTGTAAATGGCCCCCTAAAATCATCCCCCCTGTACTGATAGCTCTCATAACCATTTATTTTCGTAAAGTACCAAATCTCACAAAGCAAGTACTTATATCATCAGAACATCATCTTGGAAATTCAATTGAAATTCGTGTAAATTTTCAATGAAAAAGCAGTAGGTAGCGAAGATTAGAGAAATGGCATCAGGAAGGAATACTCGATAGCCTAATCTTCGGAAGCCTTGGAAGATTCGCACAGAAAAATCGTAAATTCTTCAAATTCTACAGCTAAAAACTTCTCATGTTTTTTCCAAAACGCCTGCAATTCTCAAAAATGTTTACTGGGCTAATTTTTGCGAAAAAATTAATTTACTTATTTGATTCAGAAAATTTTTAATTTGGTTTGGACAAAAAATTTATTTACCTAGTTTGCCAAAGATTCATTTGGTTTTGGAAAGGATTAAATTGGCTTGGAAATGCTATAGATAAAAATTTCATGGATTATGTGGATTGGTGTGTAGATGAAAATCATCCTCCTTGAATTGACAGTAGCCTTTGCGCATGCGCAAATGTAAAATCCACAATTTCTACATTTTTTATCCGAATTTGATGAAGTTTTCAAGAATCGTGCGGGTTGACGTGTAGATGGTCCCCTATGAGGTTAGTGCAAGATGTTTAGTGATTGATGTTTTGAGATTAACTACTGTGCAGGAAGCTATGTGCCACTCCCACTTGCCAGACGTTTTCTTACGCTTTTTCATTCCAAAATGTCCTTGAACATATGAATTTAGAGATTTATGATCACATTTATTTATATTTTATTTCATTTATAACCCTGAAAAAAAACGAATATTGATCCTGGAAAACCTGAAAAACTCAGGGAATTTTTTATCGGTGAATCGCTGGACACCCTGATTAATTATTTGAAGTGAAGCGATTAGATGTGTCCAATACTGACACAGGTGTCCAATGACTGGTACAAACGTGTTTTGAGGTTCAACTGTAATACAATAAATCAGTAATAAGTGATAGGTAAGTTCAATAAGTAGTACAATAAGAATTAATTTCATGAAGGAATTTTCGATGTGTCCAACACTTGGTACATAAAGGTGTTCAATAATCGGCACAAACCCTTATTTTCAGTTTTAATTGTAATACAATACTAATTATATGAAGTGACGCGGTTTTTCGATGCGTCCACTAACTGACGCGGGTGTCCAATAACTGGTACATTGCGTCCGAAACCGGTACATACTCGTGTTTGAGTTTTATTTGTATTACAATGTCAATTCCATGAAGTGAAGCGATTTTTCGATCTTTCCAAAATTGTCACATATGTGTCCAATAACCTGGTACATTGTGTCCAATAACCGGTACAAACGTGTTTTGAGGTTCAACTGTAGTACAATAAGTATTAATTTCACGAAGAATGACGTGAAGTGAAGGCATTTTCCGATCAGCCCAATACTAGGTGTAGAAAGGTGTCCAATGACTGGTACATTGTGTCCAATAACCGGTACAAACGTGTTTTGAGGTTCAACTGTAGTACAATAAGTATTAGTTTCACGAAGAATGACGTGAAGTGGAGGCATTTTCCGATCAGCCCAATACTAGGTGTAGAAAGGTGTCCAATGACTGGTGCATTGTGTCCAATGACTGGTACAAACGTGTTTTGAGGTTCAACTGTAGTACAATAAGTATTAATTTCACGAAGAATGACGAAGTGAAGGCATTTTCCGATCAGCCCAATACTAGGTGTAGAAAGGTGTCCAATGACTGGTACATTGTGTCCAATGACTGGTACAAACGTGTTTTGAGGTTCAACTGTAGTACAATAAGTATTAGTTTCACGAAGAATGACGTGAAGTGGAGGCATTTTCCGATCAGCCCAATACTAGGTGTAGAAAGGTGTCCAATGACTGGTGCATTGTGTCCAATGACTGGTACAAACGTGTTTTGAGGTTCAACTGTAGTACAATAAGTATTAATTTCACGAAGAATGACGAAGTGAAGGCATTTTCCGATCAGCCCAATACTAGGTGTAGAAAGGTGTCCAATGACTGGTACATTGTGTCCAATGACTGGTACAAACGTGTTTTGAGGTTCAACTGTAGTACAATAAGTATTAGTTTCACGAAGAATGACGAAGTGAAGGCATTTTCCGATCAGCCCAATACTAGGTGTAGAAAGGTGTCCAATGACTGGTACATTGTGTCCAATAGCCGGTACAAACGTGTTTTGAGGTTCAACTGTAATACTATAAGTATTCATTTCATGAAGAATTACTTAGAGTGAAGGCATTTTTCGATGTGTCCAATAACCGGTACAATGATATCCGGTAATACAATATCAATGATATAAAGTGAATTTTTCATTGCATCCACTAACTGACACGGGTGTCCAATGACTGGTACATTGCATCCAATAACCGGTACAAACGTACTTTTGAATTTTAATATTAATATAATATTAATGTTATGAAGAATTACGCATAGTGAAGCCATTTTTCGATGTTTCCATTATTTGCAACAAGTATCCACCGATGTTTTTTTTTTTGTTCTGAACCGATATTATTACATTTTTCTCTTCTCGTAGACGTGATGCAACAGTTCGACCACAAACACATCATCCGACTCATCGGCGTCTGCACGGAGAGCCCGGTCTGCATCGTGATGGAGTTGGCCAAACTGGGAGAGCTTCGGGCGTACCTTCACGATAACAAGGAGTCCCTGAGGTTGCCCACTCTCCTCCTGTACATCTACCAGTTGAGTACGGCTTTGTCGTACCTCGAAAGCAAGAAATACGTACACAGGTATGTGAATTCTTCCTAATTTGTAAATGGGTTGGTTCTTTGACTGTCTGGACCCGCATAGTTAGGACTACGTAGCTGAATAGTACTTTAGTTTAGATCAATATTATCCTTAAATGAAAAAAACAACACATGACCACCCAAATAAACATTCCCGATTCGACAAGAAAAAAGGTTTCAGTCGATTTTGCCCTTGGGTGGTACTCTGACAATCCGTCCACTTCTCGTCTGTCTGTGGTGGCACCTGGTTTTTTGACCCTTGATTATTTTTTCGTTATTTATATTGGATACATCCTGGGCAGTAATCTTCAGATGGTAGAGACGGTAGAGCTCCACGTATAGATATCTGGGGGTAACCGTGACTCCAAAGTTGTCCTTCTCTGCTTACTTGAGTGATCGAGCTTCGGTATCCAAAAGAGGGATATGCTCCATCTATCGCTCTTTCTTCACTCAGCCTGAAGTCTCTCTTCAGGACAAGTATAAGGTATTTCAAGCGGCTGTTCGTTCAATCCTTACATACGCCGCCCAAGTTTGGGGACATAACAAGAATTTGGCTGCGGGGCAACTGCAGGTCTATTTTGTGAAGCTCGTTCTCAAGCTGCCTCGTAACTCTCCCAACTACATATTGCATTTGGAGGCAAATCTGGAGCTGGTTTTCATGTATACTTTGACGCTCCATTATAAATACCTCCTGAAAGTCCTCTCCACCATGTCTGCAACCCGCCTGCCTCAGATCGTGGCGAAAGAGGTTATACGCCATGAGATATCTTGGTACAAAGACCTGAAAGAACTGGCCAACAAGCATGGTTGTGCATTCGATGGGGACCCGAGCAACATGGATACGTGGAGGCAGCAGATGGGGGGGATAGTTGAAGCGTGTCGGGCGGCTCATAAACGAGAAATCCTGGCACGAGCCCAATCCTCCAGTACCTAGCGTTTTGTATCAGCAATTGAACCATGAAGTGAGATGTGTGGATATGACAAGTGCTTTGTTGAATAGCCCGCCTCGGATTCTTTACTGGATTTTGAAATCACAAGCCTTTCCACCCCAGCAACCCCAGATGCGAACTGTGCTCACTGTGCAACCTCGGAGAACTCGAAGATGTGCTGCATTTCGTTAGAGTCTGCCCGATCCTTCGAGAGTTCCGGGTCCTGTTCCTTGGATGAAGATCACTCGCAAGGGAGGAGCTTGTGGCGTTTTTGGACGACCAGAACAAATGGGTCTCCTTGGCAAAATACTGTAGAGCTGCATAGAGGTACAGACTTGACCTTACCTTGAATTCAATTGGTAGCCGTTCAATTCAATTGGGTCTCTCAAGAATGTAACATTCAAATATTGTATGCACTAATTTATTCATTTAATTAACCCTAGTGTCGCTTGCGTGATTCTCCGACAGACAGACAAATGTCTCCGTCGTAATTTATGCATTTATCAAGCACTTTAAAGCAATACACAATTTACGTTGTTATCATTTATAAAATCAATCTATAAAATTGTTACCTAAATCTGTTTAAATAAAGCATGTTTTCTCTCTCTCTCTCTCTTGGACGTAGCTCAGTGACTACTCCTGGTGGCCATCTTGACAGAATCCACCCGAATGAAAACCACTTCGCCAATCTTGGCGTCTTAGTTGGCTTGTTCGGTCTCTGCACGAGCTCTGAGACATTATTCCTTGAAACGCAGAGTCCCCGATATTCTGCCTCAAAACTTCTTGTAATGACAGCAGAATCCTTTATATTCTGCAGGAACAATTTCTTGTAACGGCTACAGGTGTAATGGGTTTAAATTCGTGCATCCCAAAACCTCCATGCAACTCCCTTGCATCCACCAGAGCGCCACCTTTGCCTTAAAACCTTACATATTACACAGGTACTTAATTCATCAGTGTCATAAACGATTCCTGAAGCATTGGTGATTGGCTTCGGGACACCATGTATTCATACCTTCGTGCTTTTTAAAATTTTTAATTTTTCGAAATTTCGATAATGGCGAATCTTAAACTCAACCCGATGTTATGTTAACAGGGACATCGCGGCTCGAAATGTTCTCGTCGCTTCTGAAGACTGCGTGAAGCTCGGCGACTTCGGGCTGTCTCGATGGGTCGAAGACCGCTCTTACTACAAAGCCTCTCGAGGGAAACTTCCCATCAAGTGGATGTCGCCCGAGTCCATCAGTTTCCGACGATTCACGACGGCCTCCGACGTGTGGATGTTCGGTGAGTGAATGGATGCTATAAAAGTGAACGTTACCCCGTTTTCTTCTTCATGTACAGACAAAAAGTGCGAAAAAAGTAATTTTTTTAGTTTTGCTGAAGAACTTCTCAGCTCAGGTTTATCTTGATCATCTGTGTTCAACTTCGAGGTTTGATTCACCATTGTTTTCCAGGTGTTTGCATGTGGGAGATCTTATCATTGGGCGTGAAACCCTTCCAAGGCGTGCGCAACAATGAAGTCATAGGTATTTGAATCTCTTGATAAATAATAGTGTACTCGTAAGCTATCTATGTCCCGTTTCCTAGTTATGTAATGTACTGGAATTTTGGCTATTACCGACTATTGCTGTGACTTTCTGAGTTATTGTTCGTATCATTGGAACTTGTAGGCAACCAAAGCTTACATTAATCATTTAAATAACCAATTTCATTATTATACAATCAAAACACGTATTTCCATTCTGAATCTTG
Organism: Apolygus lucorum; assembly: GCA_009739505.2. Taxonomy (NCBI): domain Eukaryota; kingdom Metazoa; phylum Arthropoda; class Insecta; order Hemiptera; family Miridae; genus Apolygus; species Apolygus lucorum. Next base: position 9,765,623 of record CM019175.2, read on the forward strand.
GACTTTTATAATTGGAAAATCTTCAATCCATCCAATATGGAATCTAGTTCAAATATAATTCAAAATAAGGACACCGAGTTTCAGCTCGCCACAAAAAAAAAAATAATATTTTATGTCCTCAGTATTTTCCCCACAATGATTGTACCTATTAAACAGATGAATATCAAAACAATGGAGCTGGAGCCTGTCTCCAACTACCTACAATGGGGTATTTCAGTCAATTTTTTTTTTTTTTTTTTCAAAAGAGTATGGCTCAGGAATAACGGTAATCGGGTCTGTTCGTCGAGAAAATGTTTTTAAAAAATCAGAGAAGCTAAGGAAAGTTGAAGATTTGAATGGTGTGACGTAGCTAGCCAACTGTCTTTGAAAAAGCATCCATGCACAGAAACCCTTGGAGGACCTCGTGGATACTACAAAACACCACTCACACAGGCGCGCGGCGTAATCCGTGGCGTAGTCCTTGCCTTGTGTGTGTGCATTTATAGCGGCCCGCCTTATTCAAACGTGTGATCTCTTTAATTAATTTTTCTACCACATGATATAGTATCATTGGGCTAAAAGTTGGAGTATATAGGTTTTCAAGGGTGCTGAATCCAAATTTGAGGTCAAAAACCTGAATTTCCGACCCACTGAAATACCCCATTCCGCACTTGAATCCAAGACACCATCATATCATTTTATGAATAGTAAGATCCTCCTTCAAGGCGTCGAAGCTTGAGTAAGTAAAGTTGTTAGGTAAAACACACAAAACTTATGTATCTCTTCTGTATGTAGGTAAACTGGACAATGGCGAGAGGTTACAGTTACCGCCAGGATGCCCTCCGCGACTTTATTCCTTGATGGTTCACTGCTGGCAGTACGAACCGTCGAAAAGGCCTAAAGCGACGCAACTCAAGGATAGCCTCCAGTGAGTACCGAACTAAATAATATTATCGTTCCTGTTCAAATTGATAGTTGTGATTAGATTTTTCAACTAACGAGCCTTTTTTTTTTATCGCAGTGAAATCATGATGGAAGAGAAAAGCCAACAACAGGAGTCTCTACGTAGAGAAAACAGGAGAGTTCAAGCTATGTCTTGGGGTAAGTGTACATGAATAAAGGAAAAACATGATGTGATCAACATGCACGATTTGATCGATTTTTGCAAGGGTTATTAACAAATGTCTGCATGTAGGTATACCTACATTTATATGCCTACCTATATGGTATAAGAAGTCAAAAAAACTTCAACCGTATGTAGTCGTTTGAAACGTAGTTTGGAATAGCAGATGGTTTAGACAAGGGCTCCACTAGTTAAATTAATTAAAAGTTAAAAGATTAAAAGTTAAATTCACTAGTTAAATAATTCTCTCGTCTAGTTTGAAACGTAGTAATGGAATAGCAGATGGTTTAGACAAGGGCTGAATCCTGTAATTCTCCAGGGCGTGAAATCATTCTCTCTAGTCTTGATTGAAACGTAGTGATGGAATAGCAGATGGTTTATACATGGGCTGTATCCACTAGTTGATAATCCTCTCGTCTAGTTTGAAACGTAGTTTCGAATAGCAGATAGTTTAGACAAGGGCTGTATCCACTAGTTAAATTAATTAAAAGTTTAAAGATTAAAAGTTAAATCCACTAGTTAAATAATTCTCTCGTCTAGTTTGAAACATAGTAATGGAATAGCAGATGGTTTAGACAAGGGCTGAATCCTGTAATTCTCCAGGGCGTGAAATCATTCTCTCTAGTCTTGATTGAAACGTAGTGATGGAATAGCAGATGGTTTATACGTGGGCTGTATCCACTAGTTGAATAATCCTCTCGTCTAGTTTGAAACGTAGTTTCGAATAGCAGATAGTTTAGACAAGGGCTGTGTCCACTAGTTAAATTAATTAAAAGTTAAATCCACTAGTTAAATAATTCTATCGTCTAGTTTGAAAAGTAGTAATGGAATAGCAGATGGTTTAGACAAGGGCTGTATCCACTTGTTGAATGTAATATATTCATTATATTATAATTCTCTCCTCTAGTTTGAAACGTAGTGATGGAATAGCAGATGGTTTAGACAAGGGCTGTATCCACTTGTTGAATGTAATATATTCATTATATTATAATTCTCTCCTCTAGTTTGAAACGTAGTGATGGAATAGCAGATGGTTTAGACAAGGGCTGTATCCACTTGTTGAATGTAATATATTCATTATATTATAATTCTCTCCTCTAGTTTGAAACGTAGTGATGGAATAGCAGATGGTTTAGACAAGGGCTGTATCCACTTGTTGAATGTAATATATTCATTATATTATAATTCTCTCCTCTAGTTTGAAACGTAGTGATGGAATAGCAGATGGTTTAGACAAGGGCTGTATCCACTTGTTGAATGTAATATATTCATTATATTATAATTCTCTCCTCTAGTTTGAAACGTAGTGATGGAATAGCAGATGGTTTATACATGGGCTGTATCCACTAGTTAAATAATTCTCTCGTCTAGTTTGAAACGTAGTTTGGAATAGCAGATAGTTTAGACAAGGGCTGTATCCACTAGTTAAATTAATTAAAAGTTGAAAGATTAAAAGTTAAATCCACTAGTTAAATAATTCTATCGTCTAGTTTGAAAAGTAGTAATGGAATAGCAGATGGTTTAGACAAGGGCTGTATCCACTTGTTGAATGTAATATATTCATTATATTATAATTCTCTCCTCTAGTTTGAAACGTAGTGATGGAATAGCAGATGGTTTAGACAAGGGCTGTATCCACTAGTTTAATAATTCTCTCGTCTAGTTTGAAACGTAGTAATGGAATAGCTGATGGTTTAGACAAGGGCTGTATCCACTTGTTGAATATAATATATTCATTATATTATAATTCTCTCCTCTAGTTTGAAACGTAGTGATGGAATAGCAGATGGTTTAACAAGGGCTGTATCCACTAGTTGAATAATTCTCTCGTCTAGTTTGAAACGTAGTAATGGAATAGCTGATGGTTTAGACAAGGGCTGTATCCACTAGTTGAATAATTCTCTCGTCTAGTTTGAAACGTAGTTTGGAATAGCTGATGGTTTAGACAAGGGCTGTATCCACTAGTTAAATTAATTAAAAGTTAAATCCACTAGTTAAATAATTCTCTCGTCTAGTTTGAAACGTAGTTTGGAATAGCTGATGGTTTAGACAAGGGCTGTATCCACTAGTTAAATTAATTAAAAGTTGAAAGATTAAAAGTTAAATCCACTAGTTAAATAATTCTATCGTCCAGTTTGAAACGTAGTAATGGAATAGCAGATGGTTTAGACAAGGGCTGTATCCACTTGTTGAATATAATATATTCATTATATTATAATTCTCTCCTCTAGTTTGAAACGTAGTGATGGAATAGCAGATGGTTTAGACAAGGGCTGTATCCACTTGTTGAATATAATATATTCATTATATTATAATTCTCTCCTCTAGTTTGAAACGTAGTGATGGAATAGCAGATGGTTTAGACAAGGGCTGTATCCACTTGTTGAATATAATATATTCATTATATTATAATTCTCTCCTCTAGTTTGAAACGTAGTGATGGAATAGCAGATGGTTTAGACAAGGGCTGTATCCACTTGTTGAATATAATATATTCATTATATTATAATTCTCTCCTCTAGTTTGAAACGTAGTAATGGAATAGCAGATGGTTTAGACAAGGGCTGGTCCACTGTATCCAGATACAGACCAACAAAACCTAGCTAAATAATAGTTAACCCTAATTGGACCATGGTGTCACTAGTGTCACGAAATCATCTAAGGAACACAGCTGTCCCAAAGTGTGACCGAGTTGAATTTTTTGTGAGTTTTTAGAAGTAAAAAACTGATGTGACGAAAATTTTGAGAATTTTTTCATCGATTTCTTCGGAAATTTTTGATATATTTTGAGACTTCCAACAGCCCACAAAAAAATTCTGCTGTCCATTAAATTTAAAATTGCTATTTAAATTTGGTTACTCCGGTGACACTAGTGATGCCATGGCCCAATTAAGGTTGTACTCATGGAAGTAGAACCGAACATGGAAGACTAATATGGATGTACCAACTCCATGGATGAACGTGGATTCGAGATAATTCTCTCTTTTCAATGGTTCAATTCCATAGTAAGTACTCATTTTCTCCTCTTAATCTTTGAAACGGTGAATAATTTTTGTTTTGTCTTTCGAATAGGCTCTTCCTTCTCCGACGACAAAACTGCCAGTGGAGGAACAACCTACATCGTCGCTCAAGACCCTCAACAATTGGCGCAGCTGATGAAGGAGGCCGAAGTGACCAAACGCCTCAATCCCTCCCTCTACAACGCCGCCGCTTCGCCCTTCAACGTTCTAGCGGTAGAATTTCAACCTAAAGACAAAGAGGATCCAGACAGAGAGGTTACAAAACTCAAAAAACAAGAAAAAACCCCAATACAAAAAAAATTGTGCACTTTTCCCCCCAGCATGATTTTGCAACCCGCATTGCACGCAAATTTTGACTTATACCGCAGTTTTCGATTCGTTTTGAGTTGTGCGTTTGTAGCCTTTCTGAATTACGTTTTGAGTTTAGAATTTCCAATTTAAACGAGGGTTTTCTATATTTCATCAGTGTTATCGGCACTTTTACGCAGAAATGGCTCGTTTTGGGGAAACTCAGTTCAAATTGGAAATACTATACTGTTTTTCTGAATGTCTGTATATAGATTTTTATTTAGTACATAGGTGAGTACTTCAACGTGGTTGATTCTTTCGATATGCACATTTTGATCTGATTTTGTTCGCTTCTTTTTGGCTTTTCTGGTTGAAGCATGATTTTTTTTTTGTTGATTTTCGTATAATTCTCTATTTAGATTGAACTCTGTGGATACTATGAAATGATTTGACTTACCCTTGTGACGTTCATAGTTTAGTACACTTTTCTCTCTCACAGATACTTTTTTTTCACTATCCATGCATGGACTCTGAAAACTTTGTTGTTTCAGAAGTGGGATGGATAGTAATCTATAGAGATTAATCGCTGTATATGTATACGAGGCACGCCCAAAAAGGAAATGTAATCAATTTTCGTAGGATTCAAAAAATATTACGTGGTGTCATTTGCATTATGTAATTATTTTTCAACGTAGTCCCATTTAGGACCATTTCTCCTTCTTCTACTTGACAACCTTCCCTTTTAACTCCTCTCCGTATTTAGGCTGTTTTTTTTTCACACATGAATCTTTCTAAAAATCATTGATCTAGGACTATAAAGATAGGAAATTTTACGCTCTTTCTAAAGCTTGGTTCACATAGTTGCGTAATGTGAGAGTGGATCTTGTGAAGGTTGTATATTCCCATCTCTCGCAGTAACTTTCAATTTCAGTATCTGCTCGTTTCCAATCTGCTTTGCTTAAAAGCAAAACGTAAAATTACGTTTTCCAGCAACAAAGCTGTTCGTCGTCTTCTTCGCTGTACGGCGACCCTTTGGCACTGGAACGCGGTGTCATCACTCCGAGCGCGACTGGGTCTCTGGAACTGGAAGAAAAGACCTTGGAAGAACGTCTGAAGCAGCAGGCGAGAGAAGTCGCCGAAGACTCGAGCTGGTTGAGCGAAGGCGAAGCTTGTCTGGTGAGTCACTAAATCCGTTGTAATCGAAAAATTATTATTATTATTATTATTTTTTTTTTTTCAAAATTATCACATGAAAATTTGCTTTTGGTGTACGATTTAGAAAAAACGGCTGTCGATCGCGGCTTCGCTGTCTGACGAGTCGACCGAAGGAGGACCATCGAACTGTGATTCCCTCAGTCGGAAGTCACCCGCGTCCACAACCGACTCGTTGTCTCGAAAAGCTGGACAAACTGAAACCGTCGTTCGTTTGAAGGTAAAGATGTCCTCAATTAATGATGAATGGGTCCTCGTACGGTACATTAAAGGTCCAAATTTTGGGCCTCTGGCGCCGAAAGTCGAAGTAAAACAAAATTATGATCATCATAAAGATAAAAATTTCAAAAAATAGTTTTTTTTTCGTTTTTTGTGTGGAAATTGCCTTGTTAATGATCAAATCAAATCAAATCGAATCAGAAATTTTTAATAGAAAAGGCCAAGAATGGCAATACAATCGTCAATCAAACAAAATAAAAGGCAAATACAAAAATTAAAAAGGAATACATAACAAATGACCAACTGGTTGACTAGGACCTTAAAAAATTATATGGTAAAAATCATTTGTGCTGTAGAGTTCTGCGTTAATTAATGAAAGCTTTATCAATCAATCGAAGTTTTTATTGTAAAAACCTAAGAATAGTTATAATTACGTCAGATAAACACATGAACAAATAAACTACTTATCCAGGAACGCACAACAATTTATAAATACAACAACAATAACAGTGATAAAGAACAAGTCATCAAAATAGACCAAAATAATCCTTAATGCAGAAAGATTTCAGCATCAATCAAAATGCTTTTAACTTGCCGTCGAAATGCCCCTGAAGACAGTTGCCTAACATCGTTTACTCTACGTTCGAAAGAATCAACAGATAAGGAACGGAAACTGACAGGCAAATAATTTAAAAATCTGACACCATTCTGTAATGGGTCACAACGCACAGATGCAGAGAGGCGTACCGGAGTCGTTCGGTAATCACTACAAGAACGCGTATTGTGGGAATGGATTGTCTATGGCAAGAGTTTCTGAACACCAGACACAAGCACTTGTACACGTATAGTGCTGGAATCGTAAGGCGATTTCTTCTTCTTCTTGTGGTGCCTTCTCCGCTAACGAAGGTTGGCGATCACTTCACCGAATCTGTCCCTATCTCTGGCCAACTGGAACAGATCTGCTGCTCCCTGAACCCCAGTCCACTGGCGAATGTTGAGGAGCCAGGAAGCTCGCTTTCGTCCCACGCCTCTTCTTCCAGAAATCTTCCCCATCATGGTGGATTGCAGCAGCTGGTACTTTGGGTTACGCATGATATGCCCCAGGTAGGCGACCTTCCGGATCTTCACAGTGTGCAACAACTCCCGGGTCAAACCATTAGACTGCAAGATGAAGTCGTTGCGCAGCCTGGCGGTCCAAGGAATCTTGAGCATCCTGCGGATAAGCCACATCTCAAAGGCTTCTAGCCGGTTCATATTTGCCGCCTTCAGAGTCCAAGACTCCACGCCATAGAGGACAATGGAGAAAATGTAGCATTGAACCATCCGCCACCGCAAGGCAAAGCTCAAATCCCGACTGGACAAAACCCGTTTCATGTTATTGAAGGCCCCGCGTGCCACCTCAATACGGGTCCTCAGCTCGTCCCTCAAAGCCCATTCCTCCATCAACCATTGACCCAAATACTTGAAACGGGCCACTAGTTCAATATGCTGGGCCCCCACAACCAAGGCGCACGGCTTCCGACCTGTCTTTGATACTGACATGGCCTTCGTCTTGCCAACATTAACCTTCTATCCGTACCGCGGTGTTGGATACCGCACCCCTCCCTTCAAACATCAATGTACACTTCATAAGAAAGAGCAATGAACCGAGCCCCTTATTACCCTCCTAACATTCGATGAGAAAGGTCACGTGAGTGTCATTTGTTTATTTCTACCTGTCTGCTGTTTTCTAGTGACCTATGTACGGGTGTATCTACAGATTGAGCGCGGTCCCTCAGCCCTCCCCGTACAAGAAACGTGCAATTCAGCCACTGTCAATGAGACTGTAAACGTTAGAATGAGACTGTTTTGATAAAGAGGTTTTTGCCATACCAATGGGACTGTAGCAATCAAGATAAGACTGTTGTTTTTTGTGTCAATAAAGTTTAAGATTAACTGATCTAGTTTTCATCCAATTTATGGAAACTTACCTACCAATTGTACGTACAGGGAGGTATTCTGGTGAAAACATTTCTCAAAGTCGGAATTAATTGATATATTATGAAAAATTGGTACTTAAAACTACTTACATTTTCAAAATGTATCAATGGTGATCGAATGTGAGACGTATCCTTGAATGGCGGTATCCCATACCGGCGGTACGCTAATCAGTGGTAGAGAGGGGGTACGGATAGAAGGTTAAGTCTCAGGCCATACCTCTCGCACGCCTGCACCACCAGATCCAGGATAGACTGCAACCCCGCAGCAGTATGAGCAAGGAGCACCGTATCATCTGCGTACCGGAGGTTGGAGATAGGGATACCATTGACGTGAATACCCGTCCTACAGTCCTCCAGAGCCTCCTGAAACACATGCTCGGAATACAGGTTGAACAACAGAGGGGACAGCGTACAACCCTGACGCACCCCCCTCTGAATACTCACTCGATCGGACAGTGTCCCATCCACCCGAACCTGCGCTGTCTGGTTCCAATACAAGTTCTTGATGAGTCTGATATCCTTATAAGGCGATTTAGTTCTTTGAAACGGCCACGACAACTCTCCACGTAATCAAGGCCCAGCAAAATCTGATGGCCGGATGAGGAATTTCACCGATTTCTGTTTGCATTTTTCCTGAATAGTTAATGGTGTGGGATAGATGAAAATCGGGCTGATTTCGGAAAATAAATCTCCTGTTATTTTTGGGAGACAGTCAAAATTTTTGATTTCAAAACTAACCGGGAAAACGGACGTGCAGCGGGAACGCTCGCTGATTGGGCAGTTTGGATCGCCGTCTCCTCCCAGTGTTGCCCATTGGGACTACGAAATCGTGTTTTCTAAGAGAAAAATTATCAAACAAAAACAGGGGAAACCTAATTTTCCCCATCTCGCTTTTTCTATTTTTTCTTCAGTTTTTCGATTTCGAACTTTACTGTTTCATGAAATTTTGCATCTGGGGACTATAGATTTCTGGATCTCAGCGCTTCAAGCGGCCATAAATGAACTATTCCAGCATGACGTCATTTTCCCGGTTTTTTTAAACATTCGTATTTTCTACACTGTTTTGTTTATTCGTAAATTAGGAAGTTCGGGCTGAAAGTTTGCCATAGGTGGTTTTTAGAGGAGCTGAATCCGATTTTAGGGTCAAAAATAGGAAATTCCGACATGGTGAAATTCCTCATTCTGCAGCTTGAAAATTACATCTCTCCCATCAGAACACCCCCAAAAACTAATACCATATGAAGCCCTGCAAAGAGTGCTAAGAATACGTCGCGGATCACTGGTAGAGAAACGTAGCCTTGAAAGCGTCGAAGTGCGAAGTTGGTGAAGTTCGTTAGCCAGCAATTTTGGACAATCCAAAGTGGTCCAAAATTTTTAAAAAGTCCAAAAAAATGGACTTTTTCCGTTTTTTGTGGTTATTACCTTCAAAATCATGGTAATATAGGGTATATTCGGATTCAGCACAAAATTTGCGTTTCAAAAATGAAAATTGTCCAAATTTAAGAAAAGTATGCATCTATTTAAGTATATATAATGAATACGTGCGTATATTTGTTGTACTCAGAAATGCAGTAGCCGTGTGGATACTCTATGAGTTCGTAGAGACGAGTAGAACATAAATATGGACTCCTAAGATCTTCAAAGCATACCCAGTGCATACAGTATGTTGGTATGGTAGGTATACTGAAAATCGAAAAAAACTAACAATAGCCATGTGGGTACTCTATGAGTTTGGGGAGACGAGTAGAACGTGAATGTGGACTCCTAAGATCTTCAAAACCTACGTTGTGCGTACAGTGTGTTGGGGTGGTATCCAAAAAGTAGGAAAGAAATAGTATGCGTGTGGGTATTCTGTGAGTTCGGGGGTGACGAGGAGAGTATTTTTTTGAGGTTTTTGCTGTCTAGAAAACGGAGACGTTGAAAATTCGCGTAATTCACCAATGGGATTGTTTTATTTGCAGAAAATGGAGCCAACGCCTACGGCGGATCTCGATCGCACGAATGACAAAGTTTACGAGTGCACAACTCTAGTCGTCCGAGCTGTCATGGCGCTCTCCCAAGGTAACATTTCTTCAATCGATACAAAACTTCCTTCTTATATAGCGTTTTCACGTCAAATTGGAGGATGATAGAAATATATTATCCAATTTTGGGAAGCAGTATCAACAAATTAGGGATAGGATAGACATCGATGTTTTTGGTTCGATGTTAAAACACCAATTTTGAGGGATTCTCGATCTCGATAAGCAGGCTATCAGCGTTTAAAATTGGTATGAAACGAACCATTTCCATTAATCCATTTCCTCAAAATTAATGTGTAAAACCTCAAATTTAAAATGGAAAACATCCAAATTGATGTGTAAAATCTTCAATTTGATGTGTAAAACCACCAATTCGTCGTGAAAATGCTGTAAAACGAATGTTCCCGGAAGTCTCATTCGATCGAGCGTTCGAAAAGAAGTGGAAAACTCCATATTGAACGTGAATCTAGAAAGCTTCATTCGTTTCCTTTAATTATTCGTGTATTTCCTGATACGCAGGGGTTCAAGAAGGGCAAACAGACAGCTACCTCAACCTGGTTCGCAAAGTCGGAACGGAACTGAGATTATTGCTGGCGTCGGTCGACATACTCGTGGGAATATTCCCGCAGTCGGCCATTAGAGAGGTGAGTACGACATTTTGAACCAAAATATGTGACAAAACCAGGTAATCCCAGCTGTGGGTAACCAGGTGTGCTGTTGTCAGTCGAATAATCTACTAATTAGTGGTTCTGGATGAGATTCACGCATGTTTTTCTCACTAGAGCGCTCTGAAGTGCAACTGGAGAGAAGAATCAAATGTTTTGCTCACTAGCGCCCTCCCTCAGTTCGTCGCAAGTTATTTGAAATCCCCTAGAAATCTTAAAATGTTCTTTCTGGATGAGAAAAAAACTCATTGAATTTGTCTTAATGTTGAATATTCGTAAGATTAAGATATTGGAATGTTGAGAACTTCTTTGTTCAACTACATCACACTGAATTATTCTTTCGCAGGTTGAAATGGCCCACCAAGTCCTCGGAAAAGACATGTCCGAACTTGTCAACGCCATGAAACTCGCGCAGCACTACTCTACCACTACTCTAGATAACAACTATAGAAAGTGAGTTACACTCGTTTTACTATAATAATTCGGGAAGGAAGGTTCTTTGTTTTTGTTAAATAAGACCAGGATTAGCCTGAAAGAATGAGGGTGGCACTAGAAAGAGAACCGAGGAATCAAAGGACCAGCCGCGATTACGGGTAATTCGTAGTTTTCCTTGAATATTACGCAGCCCTAGTCTAAGCCATCTGCTATTCAGTAATTTTTACGTTTCAAAAACAGAGTTCCAGTTTCCAATAGCGTTTTTTTTTTAATTTGACCAATATTACGAGGGTGGATCAAATATAAACGGGACTTTATTTCTTTTTTTAATTTCATTTGTTAGAAAATAAAAAGCGGGTATATGTCACTTTTCTACATAGTCTCCTGCTTTTATGACACATTTTTCCCAGCGAATAGGAAGTTTTTTAATCCCAGCATCAAAAAACGATGAAGGTTGCGTCTGAAGCCAATTGCGCACGAACCCCTCGACCCCCTCATCATCCTCGAATCGCTGTCCGCCTAGGGCTTCTTTAAGTGGCCCAAACAAGTGAAAATCACAGGGCGATAGGTCAGGGCTGTAGGGAGGATGATCAAGTGGAGTCCAATGCATTTCTTCCAATTTTTGAACAGTTAGAGCTGCAGTATGGGGTCTTGCATTGTCGTGGAGGAGGATGACGTCACGAATTGGTTGATTCCGTCTTTTGCTGCGATATGCAGCCCTCACCTGAGTCAGCAGCTCACAATAGTAGGCAGCATTGATTGTTCTTCGCTCAGGCAAAAAATCAATGAGCAAAACGCCTTGATAGTCGAAAAAAACAGTTGCAAGGACCTTGCCAGCATACAGTCGAGTTTTTGCTTTCACTGGGGCTGTCTCCCCCTTCCTCCGCCACTCCATACTGGCTTGCTTCGATTTGGGTGTGTAATGATGGACCCATGTTTCGTCGCAGGTGACGATGCCAGCCAAAAATGCTTCCCCTTCTTCCTCAAACCTTGCAAAAAGCCTCTGACAGACCTCCAATCGTCTCAACTTCTGATCTGCAGTCAAAAGGCGAGGGACCCATCTGGCACACACTTTACGGAATCCTAGGTGCTCTGTAATGATCGTTTGGCAGCTCCCATAACTTACCCCTACCTGCTCAGCGATTTCAGAGACAGTCACACGTCGATCATCTTCAAGAATGTCACGAACCGCTTGAATGTTCTCATCCATAATGCTGCTCCGGGGACGACGATCGTGTTCCTCATTCTCTACTCGTTCTCTTCCCTCCTGAAACTCTTTGTGCCAGGCAAACACACGGGTCCTAGAGAGGGTTTGGTCCCCGAACTGGGCAGTCAACCTTTGAAAAATTTCCGAAGGTTTGACTCTTTCACGGGTAAGAAATTTTGTGATAATTCGTTGCTCAATGGAGACGGGCACCTTTTGTTCAGACATCGCGATAACTACTCATGAAAGGTTGTAAAGGGGGAGACGCCCCCCTCATCCACCTTCTAATGAACCTGTTCAAACAATCTCGAAGTGACAGGCCCGCTTCTGTCAACCATCGGCGCTCAGAGGTCAGAGTCCCGTTTATATTTGATCCACCCTCGTATTATACATTTCAGGAGATTCGAAACGTCCGGTTAACCTTGAATATTACACAGCCCTCGTCTAAGCCATCTGCTATTCAACATCCCTGCTTGTTCTCGAATATTGAACAGCCCTTGTCTAAGCCATCTGCTATTCTGTAATTTTTACGTTTCAAAAACAGATTTCCAGTTTCCTATAGCTTTTTTTTATTTGACAAATATTATTATACATTTCAGGAAACCCGAAACCTCCGGTTAACCTTGAAAATTATACAGCCCTCATCTAAGCCATCTGCTATTCAATAACTCTGGTTTTTCTCGAATATTGAACAGCCCTTGTCTAAACCATCTGCTTTTCTGTAATTTTTACTTTTCAAAAATGTAATAGGTAGGTAACTAAGTTGTTTACTGTTTAGTACAACGTTTTTTCTTGGATGTTAAACAATCGTATTTACGAGTAAATTAAGTATTTCGAAGTTATTGACCGACTTCAACGGGCTGAAGGCGCGCGAAAGAGGAGGTACTCAATTCGGGTTGTCGTGGGACGACGATTTTTTTAATGTTTTTTATTTAAGTGATTTCACATTATACTACATCACCTACTGTTTCTTATCTTACCTACAAGTTAAGTTTCGAATCAATGTATTATGTTGTAAAATAAATAATTGCAAAACGGCATATCCATGGATGAGTTTTTCCGTGCAAGTGGTAATAATTTGGCATTAGGGTAACATAATGTGTCAAGGTTTGAGACATGAAAAAGCCTCAGAAAAGAAAATTTTACATAATTCGGGAAAACTCGAATGTTTAGTTGTTATTCTGTCTGTCAGTCTGTCATTAATCAAATCTTGCATTTTTTGTTTGTAATTTAACCATTATTATTATACATTTCAGGAGGTCCGAAACCTCCGGTTAACCTTGAATATTACACAGCCCTTGTCTAAGCCATCTGCTATTCAACAACTCAGGTTGTTCTCGAATATTGAACAGCCCTTGTCTAAGCCATCTGCTATTCTGTAATTTTTACGTTTCAAAACAGAGTTCCAGTTTCCTATAGCTTTTTTTTGGAATTTAACCAATATTATTATACATTTCCGGAGGTATACGAAATCTCCGGTTAACCTTGAATATTACGCAGCCATCTGCTATTCAATAACTCTGGTTGTGCTCGAATATTGAACAGCCCTCGTCTAATCCATCTGCTATTCTGTAAGTTTTACGTTTCAAAAACAGAGTTCCAGTTTCCTATAGCTTTTTTTTGTAATTTAACCAATATTAATATACATTTCCGGAGGTCCGAAATCTCCGGTTAACCTTGAATATTACGCAGCCATCTGCTATTCAATAACTCTGGTTGTTCTCGAATATTGAACAGCCCCTGTCTAAGCCATCTGCTATTCAATAACTCTGGTTGTTCTCGAATGTTAAACAGCCCTCGTCTAAGCCATCTGCTATTCTGTAACTTTTACGTTCCATAAACAGAGGTCCAGTTTCCTAGAGTTTTTTTTTCTTGTAATTTAACCAATATGGTTTTAGGATGTCCGAAATCTCCGGTTAACCTTGAATAGTACACAGGCATCTGCTATTCAATAAATCTGACATTCTGGAATATTAAACATCCCTCGTCTAAGCCATCTGCTACTCTGTAATTTTTATGTTTCAACTCAAAAGTCCAGTATCCTATATCGTTTTGTTTGTTATTATTATTATTTTATTATTTTTTTTTTTTTTTTGTAATTTAACCAATATTATCATACATTTCATTATCCTTGAATAGTACACAGCCCAGAGTGCCTTTTGTAATTTCGCCAACATTTGTGCTTCTTTCGAAACCTTGAGTTGTTCATGAATATTACATAGCCCTCGTCTAAGCCATCTGCTATTCTGTAGTTTTTACGTTTTAGAATCAAAGGGCAGGCTTCCACAAGGAGTACGTAGTTCTTCGCTTTCTTTTGTAATTTCACCAATATTTATACTTCTATTGAGGTTCCCGAGGTTCTATTGCACAGCCCTCGTCTAAGCCATCTGCTATTCACTAAGATATCTCTGAAAATACGAGAGACGCTATTTCAAATAATATTAATATTGAAAGATAAGAGCGTAAATGACGACCGAACAATTTTCCTAAAAACTAAGTGTTTTTCCTTTCATTTCCAGGGGGATGCTGTGCGCTGCTCACGTCCTCGCGATGGACGCCAAAAACCTCCTAGATGTCGTCGATCAGATCAGACTTCGAAATAAAGACGTCGACGACGTCATCACTTCCGGAACGATACCCATGTAAAACCTAAATTTCCAAGTTGTATTTATAATTTTTTTAACCGGATTTCATCAAGCTTCAGTTTTCGCTCAAAACTAAGAGCCACGTCTTGTAGTGAAGCCTCAATATTTGCGTAGTTGACAATTTTCCCGCTAGAGGGTAGAGATGAGCCGTTCCAACTGTCAATAATTGACAGTTCCAATTATTGGAATCATATCCAAGGGTTTCGTTCCAAGAATGGTTCCAGTTCCAATTTTTTCAAGAAATCCAGCTCCATGCGTAACGATTTTTACGACCCAAAATCGATTATAAACTTTTAATTTTTACAATCGATATTAATTTTTTATTTTAACTGTGAAAAATTGATTGTTACTTATTAAGAATCATCGACTTTGAAAATCGATGTTTGCAATGTAAATCCAGCTGGACACAACCCAGCGCTCTTCGATCTTCAATTTCCCGTCGTCAAAACGACAAAATTTCACATTAATAACTCATTTTTTCGAAATCCAAGGTTGAAGTTTGAAGACAAAGGGGTTTTTTTTTTCTTAATAAATTAGTCAACTTCGTGACCACCTACTTGTCCCATCAAATACAACTTCATTTCCCACCAATTATTCTCTAGATAGGTTATGTAATATTTAAAAAATACGATAAGCGAAACGTTTTCGCGCTTTCAAAGCGCGGTATTTCAGCTTGAAAAGCGCCCAATTTTGGATTATACAGTAAGGAGATGACGTCATTTAGATGTATTACGCTAGTAGACGAAAGGTTGTGTCTCCCTCGTAGTGTTGATGAAACTTTTGGAAAAGAAATTCGGTATTCTCGAACCGAACAGATTGTAGCGTATATTTTGAAGTTGTTTTTCGTTTAAAACAATATTTTTCAGCTTTTTCCAGCTTTGATACTTCCTCCGGCTTGTCGATTTTTGAATGTAGGGTTCCGAGGAGGTTGTTGGAGGTTTTATGAGGGATTTCGATCTCGAGTGAACACGTTGAACCTTTCGGTGCCGATGGGACGTTTTTAGATGGTTAAAAAGCCGAGTCATCAGCCAAGAACGATTTATTGAGAATCACTTGAACAACTAGAAACTTGACTGGAATGGTTTTTACAGGTGGTCGATACTAGCGACTCTACTGGCGAGGAGCTGAATGAGGGATTGCCTCCATATTCTAAGTAAAACAGGCGTTTATCCGTTGATTTTGTTGTACCAGAAAAAACCGCTAGAGATCGCCCCTCAGTCGTGCCTGTTTCTCGGTGTGTTTGGTTTTGAGGGGGGGCCTCACTTGAGAGTAATGGGTTAACACCTCCGCTGCCGCCACATTGACCTTTAGGGGTGGTATTCATAAACATTACTCGAAGCCGAGTAAATACTCGAATGGGTCTTGGAGTGACGGCGGATGCTCAACGCTATTCACATTCGTCATCTCGAGTATTTACTCGAGTAGTTACTCCAAACTTCGAGTATCCGCTCTGCGTGCGGAATTCATAAACAATACTTGGCGTTGAGTCGAGGCCTACTTCTACTCGAAACTAGCAAAAACTCGAGGCACCTGGACAGGACACTTGAGCAGTTACTCAACGTGTTGTTCTCATCAAAAATGGATGTATCTACGATTTTTGCAATCGCAAAAATCTATTAAAAAATAACAATAAATTTAATAATAAAAATTAAATTATTTAAAAAGTTATCCAAATTTGCAACTTTAAAAACCCTTTGCTACTGACATAGTGCGCGTAAAAACCATGAAATATTTGAACTTTTTCAGTTTTTTAACCATAACTTCTAAAATATAATTTCAATAATATATTGTCTATAGTAGGTAGAATTTGCTATAGTTTGAGACCAACTGGACCTTGTAGGTTAAATAATTACAGTGTTTTGAACCGTTCACTCGCAAAACCATTCATTTTAGAAATAAGTAGTGAGAGGAATTTGAAGGCAGTGCAATCAGCTTCAAAGTAAAACCTTAATATACCAATATAGTTTTATCAAAAATGAATAAACAAAAAGATTTTTTTAAACATTTCTTGGGGAAAATGATTAAAATTCGACAAAACCAAGAGAACATTGATATATTTTGAGGGAAATTGAACTACTTCAATGACAGTGTTCAATTTTATAGATTTTGATAATTTTCGTAATAGAAATAATTTAGAACTTACTCGATTCATTTACAATTTTGTATTGACTGAAATGTGAGAGGATTACCAAGTAGACAACCAACTGAAGATACTCTTACTTCTATTCCATTCTATCCGCTTTTTTGAATCGTCACATTGTTGCAGCTAGTTTCACACATAAAAGTCAACCTTTCCAGATTACTAGCTCAGAGGCTGAAAAGCACCGTTGCTGATGCACCACCAGGTTCAAAAGTGGTTAGAACAGGAAAAAAATATCTTCAAATATTATTATCTCCTTCCCCATTTCACGCACAACCCAACACAAACTGACTAAGGCGGTACTGAGGAAACGCTCAGGTGGAGCGGTGCCTTTGAGCGGCAAAAAAAGTGCAAAATCCACACATTTGACTCAAACCACGCCTTGTATGACACTAAGGGGGACTAAAACAACAGATACTATGCGTTTGGTGGACAGTCGGGAGCAAAATGAAGCGGGGAGAACGATTTTCGTGAAACCCCTGCCAAAAAAGTAGATCTGTAACATGTACCCTTCATGTGTTCCCCCTCATGTGTCCTTTATGAAAGAAGATTCCATATCATCGAGGCGTTCAATCCAAGTTATCTGTACCTGCCAAGTCACAAAAATTCGTTTGAATCCCCGAATGTTTCAGTATCTTCGTGATCACCTCGAAATCTCCCGAAACACCTTCAAGCCCTTTAGAACCTTGTTCAACTCATGTGTATATTATCAAATAAATCATTCAGTGTTGTGAATTTGTAATTGTTTATTCCATTACAAATTTTCGTTAAGTAATTTTATACCGTAATGTGTGTTTCGCTGAAAAAATCTATGTTCCGCTTCTTTGTTACATTTGTTCGTGTTTATTTTTAAGATAACGCTGCGTTTCTTTTGTGTTTCTCTCGAGATGTACCTATTTTACATATTTACTCTGATTTGAAATTATGAAAATAATAATTAAAAAATTATATTCCGCGGAGATACTCGTGTATGTGATGGCAGGTCTTTGAAAAATACACCATTACTTACGTTAACTTGGTTTTTCATTGTGTTCCATTCGCCCTGTGTAAGCCTTATGGGGACGAGGTATCAGCCCAATCGGGAGGGGGAAATACTAAAATCGTTATTGAAATGGGGAAGATGTAACGGATTCACTGGAACAGTGCTAAACTGCGATACCGATACACTTAGGCTTAGGGATGGCAACGATATATCGATATATTACGTTTGATATATCGATATAGAGATTCGATAATATCGGTCAATATCGATATATTTCCCGATTACTTATATACTTATTTTCAACAAGTAAAAATTAAAAATTGAACTGAATGAATGAGAAAGGACGCCTGTACCTTCAAAAACATCAAGTAATTTTATTCCATATTTTGTGGGTACCTACGAGATGGGTTCATGTCAGACTGTTGACTTCAGCTCAGGCATGATTGTGTACATAGTTCACACCTACAGTGGCTCTCAAGGCTCAGTTAATTACTTGCGTCTCGGTGCACCGCCCTGAGGGATTCCGAATGCACTCTGACGGCAGTTTTGTGAATTGGAACTTTGATAACAGTGATAACTGTTTGATTATTAATTTTTGTTGTGTCGTCCGTTTGCGATTTGTGCAAATAATTCCGTCTTCTCATTGCTTTATTCATCCGGCTCGCTGTTCTGTACAAGTGAAATAAGGGTCACTTATTGCTCGGCATGTCAGAGACACTTTTTGCTCGGCATGAGTCGTAAAATCTCAACTTCAGTCGTAGAATCTCAGTGTCAGTTACGTGAGTTTAACACCCCGTATAGAAAATAGTAAATCGTGCGATAATTTTCACCCTTCTTACATCATGAATCTACAGTCAAAATTTACTGAATTGATTGAATTTTTAATCAACTAACTTAAATGTTTTGATATTATACTTTGGAGACCTACCTTGTCAAATCACTAAAAATAAAGACACTTTTTTAATTGCTTGTGTATTTGTATTATTCGTTTTCGTATTCCTACATTCTTCTAACTGTCGCTTTGCAATAATGTTATTGATGCGCGGGAGCAAATAAGGTTTGGTGTAGGTATTTATATTATCCTGTATCCTATAATACATGACAGTGGATTGGATATTTTTGTCTTTAATAATTAAGTCCCTTCTAGCAGTATCTCAGTTAGGAAGAGCTCTCTGAATACATTCTATTGATCTGAATCGTTAATATGAAGTGATAACTAGGCTGTTACACCTATATTAGAACGAGGGGAATAAGGAGACGTTTGGGTTACAGAGAAGAAATTTAGAAAAATTTGGAGAAATTTCAAAACATTTTGAAAAGAAGGAAATTAATATTTATGTTGCCTCAAAACAGTATACTCCTTTATTGCCGTTACTTTCCACCTACTCTCTTTTTGACATCTATTTGAGCCAGAATGAATCTTCGTGATTAAATATTAGGACCGGTAGTTGAGACCTTGAGTTGGGCTTTTTCTTCTCTACCATTGATAAAATAATGATTGTACTTGGAAATATTCCAGTCTTTCGGTGCCTCATGGGAAAAATTTATTCACCTTATTGTAATCACTGCCACAATGTTCAAGGGGTAGATGATGTGAACGAAACTTTCCTCTCAACGGGGAGTATTGCTTGTATATGATAGAAACCATCCTGAGCCATCTCAAAATCAATTTCGATTCTACCGCAATGGAAAAAGTTATATCAGTTTGCTAAGGATTGTCAATTGCCATTCTGACCACTATCACTCTCTTGCCCCTTAATCATTTACATACATCTCATTCCTTTACTCACACCTAGTAATTCCCGCAAATCACAAACGATTATGATTCATTTTTCTATCACATCGTAAATAATACAGAAGTTATCAACTTTGACATCGCAACATCATCCACTACTTCATCAAAGTAATCATTAAATGTCTGGCATGGCTCCGGCCAAGACATTAAAATTAGAAGAGTTTAGTTCAGGAGAACTTCCTCGCAGTCCCGCAAGAGTGCATTCGGAATCCCTCAGGGCGGTGCACCGAGACGCAAGTCAGTTACTTAAGTCAGTTAATTACTTGACTTGAGCCAAAAAAGTAATGGAGGTCTAGATTAAAACTACCTACTGTACGATGTGAAGCAGGTTTTCACAACAATTATTTTCAATTTTGTAGGTAGTGTCATGATTGTCCACAGTACCTATACCCCTGTCAATTTATAAATTAATTTAACATTGCAATGACATTTTCAGTTTTTAAACTATGAATTTCGACAATTCATACCTAGTAACTTTTGAAAGTAAGTTGATACTTCCCACCCGGTTTTTCCAAATAGATCTTCCGATAATATCGACATAATATGTCGATAATATTATTATGTCGAGTATATCGATATATTTCTTCCAAAATTATGTTAGCAACGTTTCAATTCACCTACTTGCTTCTTCAAGTTTTTCCAAGTAGATCTTCCGATATGTCGATAAATGTGTCAAATGATTTTTTCATTGTTTTAAAACGTTTTAATCCACCTACCCACTTCAATACGTTTTTCCAAGTTTGCCCTCCGATATATCGAAATATTTTCTCCGATATATCGGAGGTATCGATATCTCATTGACGATATATCGTTTGATCTATATATCGATATTTTTCATTCGATATGCCATCCCTACTTAGGCTAGTAGAAAGATATATACTAGCTTTGATGTACTTTGGTGGTAACTCGGCTCGATGCAGTTTGGGTGATGTGGCTGCGATACACTTGAAGATAGCTTTGGTTACCTTTTGTTATTGCTACTTGAATGTTATTGAACGGTGTATCGATTTGAAATAAAGAATTAATGAAGTAACTGTTGGTTGTGGAAGTGATTTTAACTACCTAGCTCGATACCCGATACCACCAAGCTGTAGCTGACAACTAATAGCTGACGCTGAAAAAAAAATTGAGGGGTTTCCTACAAGAACAAGATGAGTCCAAAATCAAAAATTCTAAACCTGCTGAATTTAGTGAAAGGCCTTTTCCTGAATTTTCCCCCTCCTGTTGCAAAACGTAACTTGTTTGGTTCTTGCTGAATTTTCATTGAAGCCCAAGTACTGCATGTTTATGACGTGAACACATTTTGCATGTTTATGACGGTAATCAAATTTTCTGTTTTCATAATAATAATGAAGCTATTTCCGAACTGTGTTTAAAAACTGACAACTAGAACATTTAAAATGTTTTTTTAGATGCCTATGTTGCTGGTTCAATTTCCATGTTTTCTTTGTTTCGCCATCAGTAACATGAAGGAGAAAATAATAGTTCCTACTATCTTAAGGATTTGAAAAATGAATGAATAGATAAGTAGACAAGCAGTCGTTTCATCAAAAACCTTTATTAGGGAAAAAAGGTTACCAGCAAAGACGAAAACAGAAATAAGAATGGGATAGAGGTGTGTCGGTACAGCTGTACCGGAACTGTGGAACCGAGTATCAATTTGGAACGGTTCCACGCAGTGACAAAAACTCGACCCTTACTGGTCCAGTTCCACAGACTGATAAGATATCTTGAAATGGCTCTGGACCGGGAAGGGATCATTCGGACCAGTAAGGATGGAACCGGACCGATAAGATATCATGGAGAATCGCTTGTTCTCAGTTCTGTTCCATGTTGTACCGGGAATCGCCCTTACTACTTCCATGGACTGAGAATATAATAGTATCATGGAATGGCTCTTGAGTGGGAAGTTGTCTCCAGTATTATTAATTTATTATTGTCATGTTAAGTTCTTAAACTGCAACGTCATTATTATTTCCTTGAATTGGTTGGTCACTGTCATTTATAATAAAATTTATTATAAAGACAATTTAATTGTCTCTTTTGTAACACTTTTTCAAATTCCTTCCTTTTAGCGAATTTTCAAGGAAAATGATGCTATTGTATTGCAAGTTGAGGTCATGAGCAAGGAAGAAAGACGATAGGGATTTGACTGTCTGCTTCTTCCACGTCATGTGAGTGGGATTTGATCGCCTGTACCGGTAATGGAACTGTACCGGTAATTTGGAGCAGTTACATCTTTGTCACTGTAACCGTTGGAACCGTTCCAGAGAAATACCTGGCCCGACACACCTCTAGAATGGGAAACAAACAGCTGGGAATGCGACGCCCTGACCTTCAGGCGCAGTGTTGCCACGCGCGCGCGGACTTATTTCGTTCTTGCGGAAATATAGAGGACTAGAATTCTCCTGCAAAATGCGCACATTTTGAAGCCTCCTGGAGACTTGGACCTGTTCGGTTCTTGCCGAAATGAACTTGTTACTAGATATCGCACACATTCAGGAACAAAATGGCGCCTTAACCGGGTTTTTTCAAACTTTGGACTTTTCTTGTTCTTGTAGGAAATCCCTCAATTGTATTTCTCCACACGAACAGCTAGTAGCTAATCTAACCATTTCAGTTTTAGCTGGCATCAGAATTAGCTTTGGAACATTTTATCGAATGAATTCCACTGATATTACCACAAACCCAATTTGACCTTTTCTCTTCTCTGGCCACTTAAAAACTAAATAAAATTTTTTTTTTTAAATTTATAAAAAAAAAAAAATATTTATAAAAAGTTATAAAAAAATATTTTTTGTTGTTTTGTGACCTGTTACCTGTTTAAAGTAGTTCAAAACATGTTTGACACACACACAAATGTTTTTTTAGGATCAAATAAATCAAAATTCAAACAATGAATTAAAAATTCAAAACATAATGATTTCTAACAAAACTTCTCTCAAGGTGATCTAGAATGGGGTCACCCATAGAAGTAATACCTAACAAAAAAATACGTTATATTTCAGATTTGGTTTGTGGTAATATCAGTGGAATTCATTCGATAAAATGTCCCAAAGCTAATTCTGATGCCAGCTAAAACTGAAATGGTCAGAGTAGCTACTAGCTGTTCGTGTGGAGAAATACACTTATTTTTTCAGCGTCAGCTATCAGTTGTCAGCTACAGCTAAAGCTATTAGCCGACGAGGAACAGCTAAATCTGTTAGCTATAAGTTTTCGACTAATAGCTAATTTAGCTGAAAATTTTAGCTGTTCCTCAACAGCTAATAGCTAAATTTATCTTTTAGCTATTAAAAAAAGCTATGAGCTACTTTAGCTATTAGTTGAAAAATTAACTAGCTAATAAATTAGTTAGCTAATGCCCAACTCTGATTGTTGACAACTTATACACTTTTGATAACTCAATTTAAATTTATGTCAATTTATTGAACTTCTGGCAATTTATTAAACTTTTGACAAATCCATTTGAATTTCTGGTATCTCATGGAACTTTTGGCCGCTCCAATTTGAATTGTTGACGACTTGTGAACTTTTGAAAACTCAATTTGAATTTCTGTCAATTCAATGAATTTTCGACAGTTTAATTTAAACTTCTGGCAACTCAATTTGAACGTTTGACCACTCAATTTGAATTTCTGGCAACCTATTATACTTTCGACCAAACAATTTGAACTTGTAACCACGCAATATGAATTTTTTGGCAACTCAGTTTGGATTTCCGGCTACTCATTGAATTTATTCCAATTTGATTTGAACTATTTACAACTCAATATGAATGGTGTATTTCAGTCAATTTAAAAACTTGTTTTTTTTTTCAAAAGAGTATGGCTCAGGAATGACGGTAATCGGGTCTGTTCGTCGAGAAAATGTTTATAAAATATCAGAGAAGCTGACGAAAGTTGAAGATTTGAACGGTGTGACGTAGCTAGCAAACTGTCTTTGAAAAAAGTATCCATGCACAGAGAAGAGATGAAACTAGAGATGTCCCAAAAGTATCGATACTTAAAAGTATCGATACTTCCAGGAAAAAGTATCGATACATATCGATACTTTTTTTTTCCTGATACATATTGTAGTATCGATACTTTTTTTCCAGTATCGGAACCGATACTTTTTATATCTCACATTTTATCTGTTTCAACACCTACGACATGAAGGTACCTACTTGACAGTACCTCTATCTCTACGTTGATTGTTGGGAGACCAACAAATTAAACAAAGATGATGTACCACCACCTCCAGCTCTCTATGATAACCTACTGTCCTCTAGAGGTGTGTCGGTACAGCTGTACCGGGACTGTGGAACCAAGTATCAGGTTGGAACGGTTCCACGCAGTGACAAAAACTCGACCCTTACCGGTCCAGTTCCACGGACTGATAAGATATCTTGAAATGGCACTGGACCGGGAAGAGAATCTTTTCCATCGGTCCAGTTCCATCCTCACCAATCACAATGATCTGATCAATCATCTCATCAATCTGATCATTCTGATTGGTGAGGATGGAACTGGACCGGTAAGGATGGAACCGGACCGATAAGATATCATAGAGGAAAAAAAAAAAAAATGGCTCAATGGCCAATGGACCGGGAAGGGTTTTGGACTGGTAAGCATGGATCTTGATCTCAGTTCTGTTCCATGTTGTACCTGGAAGCGCCCTTACTACTTCCATGGACTGAGAATGGTTCATGGAATGGCTCTTGAGCGGAAAGTTATCTTCTGGACAGGTTAGCATGGAAGTTGTCTCCAGTTTTATTAATTTATTATTGTCATGTTATGTTCTTAAACTGCAACGTCATTATTCTTTACTTGAATTGTTTGGTAACTATTATTTATAATAAATTGCCTCTTTTGTAACACTTGTTCAAATTCCTTCCTTTTAGCGACTTGTCAAGGAAAATGATGCTATTGTATTGCAAGTTGAGATCATAAGCATGGAAGAAGGACGATAGGGATTTGACTGCCTGTTTCATCCATGCCATGTGAGTGGGATTTGATCGCCTGTACCAGTAATGGAACTGTACCGGTAATTTGGAACGGTTACATCTTTGTCACTGTAACCGTTGGAACCGTTCCAGGGAAATACCTGGACCGACACACCCCTACTGTCCTCTATAATCGAGGAAGGACCACCAAAATCTTAAACCAAACAAGTGCAATACGAAAACAAGTGTCTAAACAAAAACAAGTTTTAAATATCAAAATGAGTGATTTATTGTTTTGTTTATTCTATACTAATTATTAGAGATAGGCGAAACGGTTACATTTGTGTATTAGGTTCCACCGTTACTGCTCCGGGTTCATAATAGGTTCCAATAACCTGTTATTTATTAATAGGTTATCTCAGGGACCTTCTCACAAGCTCATTCCAACATACCATTCCAAGGTATCGTTTCTTTGATTTCTACTTTTCGTTCCCGACCGACTTTCGTTTGTTTATCATGTTATATTGTTATTCCATTCCAAAGTATCATTCCGTGGATCTCTAGTTTTCGTTTCCTACCTAAGTTGGGGTTTCTATCAAGTTATTCCCGACATATTTACGTGTTAGTGTATTTACACTCTTTTTCGATTAAAAAACCCAAGGTATTGTTCTGGCTCCACACATTTTGGAGCCTTCCCTGAAAAGTTATTCAGTAACAGGGTTATTTAACACACTCACTGCGGACCATTGATCGGGGAACTTCCAGCCAACCTGATTTGAGTTTTGCGTTTAGTCACATTGTCTGGCATTGTAGATGTAGGAAAATGCGATTCAATGTGAACATTGAAACTGAGGTTATTTTTACACTTCAGAGACTCTCCAGCCCGCCTACAGATGAAAACAAATTCGATTGAAGCAGTGCGTGAACCTTATACCGGCCGATAACAACAAAGGGTAGGTAGCCTAAGTGGCTCGGATCCGGGACAGACGCACGGCTGGAGAGTAGCTGCCGTCCCGGATCCGGGACGGCCGCACTGAATGTGTTAAGTAATAGGTTCCAAGCGGAATTAACGAAACCCGGTAATAGGTTATTTTTAACTGTTATGTCAAATACCGCCCATCTCTAATAATTATTATCCTCGTGATGGAAAGATGTCACACTGATGGAGAGAAATATAAACGACAATTTCACCCATTTTTGTGAAAGTATCGAAAAGTATCGATACTTCAAAATATCGATACTTTTTGAAAGTATCGTATCGATACTTTTTGATACTTTCTAGATGTATCGATACGACATTGTATCGATACTTTTGAAGTATCGGACATCCCTAGATGAAACCCTTGGAGGACCTCTTGGATACCACAAAATACTACTCACACGCGCACGTGGCGTAGTGTGTGTGGGTTCATGGAGGCCCGCCTTTTTTTCAAACGTGTGATCTGTTTAATTAATTTTTCTACCACATGTTACAGTATTATTGGGCTTAAAGTTGGAGTATATAGGTTTTCAAGGGTTCTGAATCCAAATTTGAGGTCAAAAACTTGAATTTCCGACCCACCGAAATACCCCATTTTTGACCACTCAATTTGGATTTCTGGCTACTCATTGAATTTATTCCAACTTGATTTGAACTATTTACAAGTCTAAATGAATTTTTGACCACTCAATTTGGATTTCTGGCAACTCGTTGAACTTCTAGCAACACAATTTGAATTTTTCGCGAATCCCTCATGTTTCGACAACTACTGGAGTCCTTGCCCGACTTTTTCACTCCTACGATGTTCAATAAAAATGGTTTTTCTCGCTCTGTACCAATAGTCTTATAATGAATAGAGGGATAAACAATAGATTATTCAATAGTTTCGTTTATCTATATTTAACTATATTATGTTTTTTTTTTTTGTTAGGTCAACAATTTTTTCAAATTTCACAAGTACAAAAAAAAAAAACAAAAAAGAAAAAAATGCAGGATTTGGGACACTTGAACGCAGTCAACGTTGTAAGTTGAACAGAATATAACAGTCTACATTTGTATCGCTAGAAGTCCGTTTCGACTGACAAGTCCGTGTTTTTTTCGGAAAAACGGGACAATTTTTTTGTTTTCAGGTAACGTCGCCCGCTTCGAGACGCGAAATCAGATCAATAGTTGGAGTTTTTCTGGAGCATCTGAGCGAATCTGTTGGTGATGAGGAGGGAGACGTCGATGAAGCGGTCGACGCAGTTGAGCATGCAGGTCTCCGTCCGGGAGTCCAACTTGCTTCCGGGCTTGTCGACGCATTTGTCCCAGCAGATGTCGGCGAATTCGTGGATCTGCGAGGGAGAGAAATAAATTGGTTTAGAATGGTTAGGCAGGACTTGTGTCTTTTCTGATCTAACAAAACGAAAATGGTACACTCAAAGAGCAACAGTTAATGAGTGAATTGTCAAAGAAATCTTTCAGTTAAAGCTACAGTTGAGAAAACATCTGTGATGCAGGAAATTTCATTTAGATACATTTGATTCGTAATATTAGAGAGTTAAGCTGATTTCACATAGGTGCGTAAAGTCCGTTATGCGTAAAGCGCAAAAAGAGAAGTGGGGGAGATCCATAATGCAGAAATGAGCGTTCACATGGCAGATTGATTACGCGATCAAGTCCACTTATCTCTCCATTCATTTCTAGTGGAGAGATAAGCAAAATATATTGATGTTTTTAGCTCGAGTTTTTGAATCCCCTTTCTTGCCGAGATCGAAGATCTTCTTACCCCTTGAAATCGTACTAATCAAGGGGACAGGCTTTCAGAATCAAAAGATTTTTGAATGAATATTTTTGGAGAATAGATAACAGGAATACACTGATACATGCGCGAGATCAGTAATCAGTACCTAAGGAAAAGAAAAAATGAGTCTAGCTTGCCCATACACTGCGAATTAATTAATTTAGCTGTTTCAACGAAAGAAATACCTACGCAAATACGAAACAGTAAAATGAGGCCCTCGCAGGTGCTCCAGGGAATCCAAACTACTCACCAATATAATATTGGTGAAGAATTCATGTGAACCCGTTTTTTTTAAAGGGGTTATGTGTCATTTGTGAAACTTTCGGGAAAACGCAAAAAACTGTCCCAAGTCGTCAAAACGATCAAAACATCCCATTTTTTGAAATATTCCAAAACAGTTAAATACTCTACAATCCTCCAGAATGTTTCAGATTTTTTCAGCAAGGGGAAGTGTATCAAATTGCAATTTGAAATGCTCTCACAAACCCCCTTTAAAAAAAAAATCGATTTTTCAGGACTGAAATCGTTTAAATAAACAACTTTATTCATTGAATGAAACATATTTTGATGAAAATATGTACATAAAACATCATAACATAAAAGATGTTTATGATCAGTTTATTCAAAATTAAAATCCAATCAACCAAAATCAAAATTTCCACTCGCGTTTTACGTTTCAGATCTTCCTGAACAATTTTGGTTCCGTGTTTGTCTGTCTTGAATTCCTTGCCAAAGACATAACTTCTACATTTCTCATCCGATTTTGATGAAATTTTCAGGGATTGTGCTGGTGGGGGTGTATATGTCCCCTATGAAATTCATTATCCCCGGACTGATAGTAGCCGCTGCGCATGCGCAAACGTGAAATCCTTGCCACGGCCATCACTTAAATATTTCCCATCTGATTTGGATAAAATCTCCAGGAATTATGAGAGTTGTGATGATGATGGTCCCCTATGAAAATCGTGGCCCCCAAATTGAATGTATCTTATGCTCATGCGTAAACGTGAAATCCTTGTCACAGCCATAACTTCTACATTTTGTAACAATATTCAGATATTGTGCAGATTGACTTGTAGATGGCTCACATAGCCATCGCAGTAACCAGTCGCAGTTTCTATCTTAAGGATTGCATAACTGATTTCAAGCTGATTTATAATGAAACGGGTGCCCAAACGCCCTCTAAATGAGTCTGTGCCATTATCGCACGGGTTGACCCGTCTCAAAATTAAGATCATAGGTACCTAGTGCAAGTATGTTCATTGTTTAATAAAAGCCTTGTGATCTAGTAAAGTGTTTATTAATTTTGTCTCAGCACCCGATTGCACTAATTTTGAACGAGATGAAAAGAATTATAATAAGTGAATAATAATATCCTAGGTACCTAAGTATAATATAAGTGGATAGTCATGGATGACGATAACTGGTGCAATTATCTGACGAATACTGGATTCCCCCTGACGATAGCTGGTGCACTGCGGTGACGAACACTGGATTCCTCATGACGATAACTGGTTAAAAAAATCATAATGAGTTTTATTGCTCTAAAAGCATAATTAATAGCTTTTTCAGGAAAAATGGTGGTATAATCGAAGCTTGGATTGCTGGCGATTCAAAAATGTCCCGGAGTTAAACGATTAGGGGTAGATTAAGGAAGAAATGAGCGAATTAGTGGGGGGAAAAAATGATAAGGTCTTAAGCATGACGATAATTGGTGACTACCTACACAGCGAAAATGGGAAATTTGCACTCAATTTCAGTAGGTAAATAATTTTTGCTGAACTTTTTCCATCTCTGGAAAAATTAGGAACCTCTGTATTGTTGAATAATTGTTGCAGTACTCAATCGCAGACTCTAGAAGAGAACCAAGGGGGCTCCCAGGAGCTTCTTACATAACTTTCCTCGAGGAGTGTAATATCTCTTAACCGAAATACTCACTTGAGCCTGCAATTTGGCCTTTTCACGTTCGACGAGAAGAAATTCTTGAAGCTCTTTCTCCATCGCCTCGTTCCCCAAATTCGCCGGAAGGTCCGAACTCGACGAAAACAGATCTGACATTTTTCTCGAGGAGTACTTCAAAAACTGTAGGAAATTTGTGTTTCAAGACCGATTTTTTATGTATTAACGAGAGAATGAACTCGACGAATGTTGAATTGAACGAATTTGAGGTCCAATAGCCGTTCAAAAACGGTAATTTAGAAGGAAAATGGTTCAAATTTGAGTGAAAACTGCAATGTGCTTGATATCTTATCACTCGTCCTTATCAATGTTCAAGAATCGACCATTTCTTCTGTGTGGTCACAACGATCGTCGAACACATGACTAGAATTGACTATTCCTTCTGTATGATACTTTACGTCAAAATGTTAACGTGAAAGCCATAATTACTTTATTAAAAAATAAATTAATAATTTTGTAATGAAAATTTTCTACCTCAACTGCCTGAAAAGTGTAAAAATCGGACATTTCAGATGATTGATTTGAAGCATTACTTCTTCGTGGCCTCTTCAACCTCAATCAGCTGATTGAGCTCACAACACTGCGTTCGCCATTTTATTTCTACTTTCCTCGCCTATTTTTTGTATTATTTTGCGAATTCCGAATCTGTCAAAAATCGATAGGTCTAACAACTATTGAAATGTCCAGAAATAGTGGGGCGACAACCCCAGAACTAGTTGCACGATATCTAACAAATGATATAGACACAACGCATGACCCCTCCGAGCTTACCAGCCCTATGGAAAATTCCCTTTGCATCCTACCAACAATGATTGAGTCACCTTCCAATTTTGTCCAGACACAAGCGATCAATTCACTTCACGTCACCCCGCTCAAGCCGACATCCACTGAGCAGTCTAACCAGATAACACCTTGCCAAGTATTATGCTCTTCCCGGGAAATAGGTGTGAGTCCCTCTTCTTCAAGCTTAATTCAACCATCCAGTGACTCCGGCTGTCATGATGGAGATCATGTAATGGAAAGCAACGTGGACGCTTACCTGAGAAGGTCTGCTCATGGCGTGGTGATTCGAGAAAGGGGATATCCAGACAACCATAAAGGAGAGTTTGTGATTTTGTTGGACTCTAAGATGAAGGAATGCCCCACTGAACGGGATCTATGTGGCAAATTGGATAGCATCAATGACGAAGACATGATAGTACAAAAGATAGGACGCAGAAGATTCATCATGAAAACGTCCAATTCCATAGCATTTCATACTCTGAAGGGAATTGCCTATTTGAACGACAACTTTGTTACTAGCTACCCATCTGCTGCCACGGAATTTATTGGCGTAATTCATATTTCTAAATCTTTCAATGTATTAGAAGAATTTACTCCATCTCAAAATCCAGATGTGAACGCTTTACATTTCATTTGCACTAGGAAATTCGGAGACCTTAAACGAACTAATTTTGTCAAAGTGCATTTTTCCGGGACTCATCATCGTTCTGAAATGAAAATTGGATCAAGATTTTTTAAAGTGGAGCGCTACATCCCCAAAATTCGAGTTTGTACCTCCTGTCACCGCTATGGTCATCTAGCAAACACGTGCAAAGCACAACCCAGGTGTAAAGCTTGCGGTAACGTAAATCCGGATCATGAACACTTATGTTCGTCCCACAAATGCCTTGCATGTTTCGGCTCAGGCCACTTCTTTGGAAATAGAAACTGTCCTGTACTGAAATTGTTGATTGCAAACTCTATTGCCATTTATGAAAGGCGAGTATTCATTTCAGACATCATTAAAAGCTTTTTCAATAACAATAAAGCCCTGAGATCTCAGAAGGAAGTTGAAAAGACATTCCAAAGGAACACTAAGAACCATCCCCCAGAGGATGGGAAACATGAATGCAGAAGACCAGAATCAGCTTCAACTCGTTTCAATTTGACGCCACCCTCAGCAAAGCTTCTCAATCTTCCTCCCTTACGTGAACAAGGACAACCCACAGCTTTAACTTACCCAAGTGAAGGAATTGAAGCAATTCAGCCTAAGCATCCAACTTTCTCATCGATCGTCAGAAGCACATACTCTACACCAATATGGAATCAAGACAATAGCCATCAACATTCACACTTCAGAAAGAAACAAAATCTGAAACCTATTACCCATGACAATTCAACGCCAACATCCAACAGGGAGTCTGATGATATGGATACACCCCATGCAAGCGCTTCTGGCTATGGAAAGGGCCAGTACTCTCCATATTCCCAAAGGAACTCACCTGTTGACAAGGAATCACTGAAGGAGCTAACTTTCGAGTTTTTGGATTGTATCACCAACTCTTCTAACATTAGTGACATAGCAGAAAATCATTCCTTAATTAGTAAATTGCGGGCAGCCTTATATAAATTGAAAATTTCTGTAAACTGCAATAAAAATGGTTAATTTAGGGAATGATAGTCAAAACAGCAATGTAAATAAATTTAAAATACTGTCATGGAATGCCCGCAATTTGATCGATAAAAAAAGTGAATTAGAAATTATGCTTACAAAAAATTTATCTGACATAGACGTCTTTCTAATACAGGAAACTAGACTTAAGTCATCGAGTAAATTCAACCTAAGAGGCTACATAGTACTGAGACAGGATAATAATGAATATTTTGGTCTGAGAGGTCTTGCAATAATACTTAAAAAGCACTTATCTTACGAAATTGTTATGGAGGACATAGGAGACGAAGAATTTGAAGTACAAATTATAAAGCTGAAACTGCCTAGCGTTTTGCTTTACTTGGTAAATGTGTATGCATCTCATGACTGCATTGCAGTGAACAAATGGGAGAAACTTTTTAAATTTCTTGAAAATAAAGAATTTATACTCTCAGGCGACCTGAATGCCCATCATCCGGCGTGGAGTGGGGCATTGGCTACACAGCGCGGCAAAACTGTCTACAATCTTATTGAAAAAAATCAAGTCACCCTTCTAAATGATGGTTCCAATACTAGGATTACGCCTCCCAATTCAAGAGATTCAGCTCCAGATGTGTCCATCGCTAGCACTTGCATAGGAGAGAGGGCTACATGGAAGGTCACACAAGATCCAGCAAGGAGTGACCACCTCCCAATTCTTATAGAGTTGCTGATAGAATTCAGACGTCAATTCAATACAACAAGAAGATGGAATATGCGTAAGGCAGACTGGGCTTCATACGGTGAGGAAGTCCGGGATCAAATGGAGGATATACTCGAGACAACCCTCGACAAGAACAATGTTACCCAAACGTACAGTAAATTCGTCGAGAAGATGTACAGTGCAGCAAACAAACACATTCCAAAAATGAAACTGATATTTTCTCATTATTCTAAATCATCTCCTTGGTGGACTGAAGAATGCGAACAAATCTTCAAGCTTCGGGAGGAATCTCTTGACAATTACAATCATAGAAAGTCTCTGGGGAACTTCCGGTCATACAGTAGAAGATATAGAGAATCTAAGAAGATTGTGGAGAATTCTAAACGTGCAAACTGGTACTCTTATTGCGAGAATATGTCAACTAGGGACCCCTCAAATGTTTCCATTTTTAGGCTGATTCGGAGGTATGGAGCCAATCATCACAAAGGGTCAGGAGCATTCATTGACCCACAGGCTGATCCTGAACTAGCAAAACAGGTTATTCAAAATATGATTGATCCCAATACAACTCTAAGGCAATTAGAAGAGGTGGAATCACCACTGCCTCATGAACCAATCACTATGTCGGAACTAGAGACAACACTGAAAGATGCTAACAAGGATTCTTGCCCAGGAGAAGATGGAATCACGTACCAAATGATTATAAACCTACCCTACATAGCAAAGTCGTTTCTTCTGAGGATCTTCAACATCTGTTTGTCCTACAATATTAAGCCAAAAGAATGGCAGACGATAAGAATAATCTTCCTTAAAAAAAACACCAGTGCCCCAAAAACGACGGCTTCGGATATAAGACCTGTGTCACTCATTTCGTGTATGGCAAAAACCCTCAATTCGGCTATTAAGAGAAGATTAGACCTACATCTTGCTAGCGGTAACTTACTTCCACACTATATGCATGGGTTCCGAGCCAAGCATGGAACCTATCTAAATATTGCAGCCCTCAATAATGATATTTTGGAAAGTAACTCCCAAGGACATTCAACTATCGGCGCCTTTCTTGATGTCAGTGGAGCGTTTAATAAAGTCGATATAGTTTCTCTTGCAAACCTATTAATTGAATTCAGTGTGCCAAATTACCTACTAAGATGGGTACTCATATTTTTCACCAACAAAATTTACTCAGATGGCAATACCAGGATTAGCTGTAATAATGGATTGGACCAAGGATCGTTACTAAGTCCTACTCTTTTCAATGTTTACACTAGTCGTTTAAACCAAGGTATCCAACATTGTACACTTAGCACCTTTGCAGACGATATGGTCCTTTACACCAGTGGAATAAATGTAGCCAATATCAGGGATTTACTACAGAAAGATTTTAATGTCCTGCAACAGAATCTAGCAGATCTAAAACTACCAATAAATGCAAATAAATCTTGTGTTGTACATTTTACCCAGTCATGCTTGCCAGACACAACAATCTCCCTGAAAACCAACGATGGAGAAATTCGGCAGGCTACTAAAGTTAAATACCTTGGCCTATGGATGGACTACAACTCTTCAGGTGCAACTCATACACGGTATATTAAAGAAAGAGTGATACTGGACATTAATGCTCTCAAATATCTAAAAGGGGCTTCATGGGGCAACCACCCGGACGACCAAATAAATTTATACAAATTGGTAATAAGGTCGAAAATAGACTACGCGTCATTTGCATACCTTTGGAGGTCTAGGGCGAACACTGAGCAGCTTCAAAAGATGCAAAATTTAGCTTTAAGACAGGCTCTTGGGGCAGTTAAAACCTCACCAATTAGATCACTTCATGCAGTTGCTGGAATAGTCCCCTTAGATCTTCATACCGACACGCTAGCTCAAAAGCAAATTCTCCAGCTTTGTGTTAAATCTTCTGAAATTCATTTACAGGTGGTATCCTTGTCACAAAACTATTCGGACATAAAAATGAGAACAACTAAACTCTGTCATAGGGATAAACTTGTTCAAATTAATAGATTAATTGACGAAAACAATGTACTGTGCCTGCAAGATAAGGAACTGAACAGGAGGGTCAAAATGAATTATACCAAATTGTGCTCATCCGAAATCCCGGGCATGAAAAAGAAAAGTACTATCTCACCGGCGGAAGCGAAGCAGATGGCTCTACATTTACTTTCTTCTAAGTACAGAGAACACATCAGCATTTACAGTGATGGTGCCCGAAACGCTGATGGAACAGCTGCAGCCTTCTTTTGTACTAAGTGCAATGTCGGACAGGGGATGAGACTGCGCCCTATATCCTCCAGCTTCCATGCTGAGCTTGCCGGATTAAAAATGGCACTGCATCATGCGAAACATCTTCACCAAGGGCAGGGGATTGTGGTGCTGTCAGATTCGAAATCCGCTGTGGATGCCCTCTCGCATCTCAGAAGAGGAGATCCAATTCCAATCGAATTGTTGGAACTATCACAATTGATAGAATTTTTAGCTGGCCAGACAAGCAGTTTGAGGTTACAGTGGATTCCGTCACATGTGGGGTTGCAATTTAACGAAAAAGTCGACAGCATGGCGTCTAATGAGATTCGCCACGGGGAAATTAGCAACTCCATCACCTCACATTTCACTGACGTTCACAAACTGATCGTGGAGCATCAGAGGCAAGTTTGGAGTACGACATACACTAATGCCGATGGGGCAGGAGCATGGACCAGGGCCATTATTCAGGATCCATTGCGACCACCCTGGTTTTCTGGGAGAAGGGAGCTCAATAGAAGATACATAACTACCATCAATCGATTAATATTGGGTCATGCATTCACCAATTCTTTCAAGTTCCTAATGAAGAAGAGAAACGACCCTGACTGCGATCTCTGCGAACAACATATGGTGCAGGATCTCCAGCACTTGCTGCTGAAATGCACAAGGACACGGACGTCTCTGAATCCTGTTCTTCACGATGGGACTGTGGGGGTCGATGACAGGGCCAGGGTGTTGGAGTACCTGAAAAGGGCCCTGAATAACACACAACTGTTTAGGGAGCTATGGGATATGTTAAACATACTACAAATACAATTTTAAGCAATTCCTCATGTAATTTCTGTTCTTTTTTCATTTGACATCAAATTTTTAATTTTTCAGTTGAACATTTAGAATTTACTCAAGCGCAGTCAAATCACACAAATTCATCAAATATAAATCAAATTAAAATCAAACAAATCAAATCCCCCTTTTAATGATATTTTATCACTATTTTAACTATTTTTGCTACACTCCTTGAATCCTTACCACATTGAATCCTATCCAAGACGGGCGAACAACCAGCCTTATTCCAAAAACCCCAATGGCCACGCGAAGGAACCTTCAGGGCCACATGAAGAGAAAAGAAGAAGAAGAAGAAATCGATAGGTCGTTTTGAGTTAAATTTCCTGTGTTTTTTTTCCGTCGTTCTCATCTGCAAATTTGATTCTACGAGAGAACATTTCTCAGATCTTCTCCGGTAGATTTCGTATCCGCCCCTTCAACAATGTGATTTTCCGAAGTGTGAGTTTCAAGCGCGTTCGAAAAAATGTCGAAGACTTCACGTTTTGGAGTGATTTTCGTGTGATTTTTGCATGGATTTGTACGAGAAAACGGTCGATTTTTCTGGGACGTCGAAGTTTTCCGTTTTTTCATCCGAAGTTTTCCAACCCACGACAGCTGGTTTCCGAGCTGTTCCCGACTTTTGACTTCCCCTTTTATTTTTGAGAATGTAAGTACATAATATGACGTGAGGTCGTAAATTGTGTTTATTTCCTACGAGTTTATTTCGTTTCTTTATAATGTTATGATAATACGCAGGAAGGCCATTGAAAAATGATGTGGTCTGAATGTGGTTCATACTAGGTAGGTACCTTGTACAATCATGTGGAATGTTCAGTTTTGTGAATGGTTTTTTTTTTCTCCGTGAAACCAACAAAAATTATTGAATGAATTGGTAGGGTAAAAGCACCAATTACTGACACTTTAAGAAAAATTGTGTGGTTTTTCAACAATTTCTCTCGTATTTATTAATCTTTCCTCACAATTGAAACTTTTCCCCTTAGGCCAACATCAGTTTCTTCAATTTTGCAATTTGCTTCAATTCATTTATTTGCTTAAAATTTGGATGCATCTTTTTTCTCCTATTACCGACATGCATTCACCAGTTACTGACAGTGTGAGGAACCAATTACTGACACCCTGTATCAGGTTCAAATTATTTTTATTTCCAACTTTAAAATAGAAAAAGTAATTTACTTAGTACCTATATTTTGAAATCACAAAGCACAAGTTTTCATGTTTTCAACCTTCTTTCTCGAATTTTTCGACAAATTGAAGGCGAAATCAACCTTTCGAAGATGTCTTGTCTCTCGAGTAAACCAACAAGTTTTCGTGTTTTCAACCTTCTTTCTCGAATTTTTCGACAAATTGGAGGCGAAATCAAGCCTTCGAAGATGCATAAATTCGAGACTGTTTTTTAATGATAGAGAATAAGAATAGGAGGAAAGATACGAGTAGGTTCCTACCAGGGAGAGGGGTGTCAGTGACTGGATATGCTCAATGTTAGTATCTGGTGTGCGTACATCACAAATACTGACACTCCCATAACTAGTTACTAACACCCCTGTTAGGATATGGATCCCTTGCTTTTTTCAAAAGGCGGGTAGCAACATCGTTTTCTACGTAAAAACCCTAGTTAATTAGGCTTTGGAACTAAAGATTTCGGAAAACCCCAATTACTAACACAAGTGTCAGTAATTGGGTAAAGGCACGTTTCTGGGTACCCAAATCCTAACACTGAGGAAAAAATGTTATTTTATCAGTTAATTGCACTGGAATTGTGTATTCTTATTAGCTAACATCAATACTGGAGCGGTAGAAAGTAAATTGAATGTAGAAACAAAGATGAAACGGTTATAATAGATGAAATTGCGACTCACCTCCTTAGCAAAACCGCTAACGATCGGACAGCAGGTTAGACTGATGATAAACTTCATTCCCGAACCCCTTATCGTCAATGCCGACTAGATTTTGGCGAGAATCGGTAGAAAATAACTGTGACATTGATTTGGTGCCAAATTTGAATCCCTAGGTGACCAGGAACGCTTATTTTTCAAGGAAGAATGAGCATGTGTTAGTAATTGGGGTGGTGTTAGCAATTGGTTCCTTCACCCTATTTATGAACGCTATTTCCCAAGTAAATGTGTTTCTATTCTAATCTTGAAACCAGTAATTAAGTGGAATTATACGATTAACATTGAAATATATACTCTGAAATGTAATTAAATAATGTTAATTAAGATCCCAGTTTATCATAAATAAGACATTCTCAGGAAATCCACATTACTGTAGATTCTGAATTTCCAATTGTAATAACCGATTTTGTGTTGTAAACAATAATTTTCTAACGGCTGAACGTCGATAAATATGTTTTGAACGGACAGTAGCAAATAATCCTTCGAACAAAACAAAAAACTCGATTTTTCGAGGATTTTCAAGGATGCTTTCAATGTGTCATCTCTCCCCCAATAACATCAATCAGATGGTGATATAATAATATAAATAGGCCATGAGCTAATAACTACTCTTTCTTTAAACGCTACGTTAATAACTGGGATGTAACCGATCTAAAAACGCTGCGAATTATTACACAATGGTTTATTGTTTTTCTATACCTCACTCGTCTGCAAAGCCACCAACCATCCAACATGAAGAAAAACATCGATCGCATTTCGGTCAGCTAACATTTGAACGGAGATTAGGCCTCTTTTGCGATTCACACTCGTGTTTCTGATTTATCGTACGTCCAAACCTTAAATTCTCGCAGGGAGCGAACGGTTTGTCCTAAAGAGCTCAGGGTGGTCTCTAAAAATTCTATAGAATCTTTAATTGAAGGAAAAACAATACCTTTATATCACATTTTTTTGAGTTAGGGCGTTTTCAAAATTCCTTCAATTTCTTCAACCAGAGAGTTTCAGGTCAGTTTTACCACGCTCTCCTACCATGTAACAAGGCTAAAAATTATATTTAAGGATAATTTCGACCTCTTCTAAATAAAATGGTAAAATAAATTGCAGTCTCTGCTACCACCCTAGTATTTCTAGGGAAAACTAATCTAATTAAACCAAATTAGGTTGAAATAAAATCAATCTATGTTCACACAGAACAATGGAAAAAGGAAAAATAAGCTAAATCAAACACAATATAAGGAGAAACGAAAATATACTGAAATGAAATGCAAAATGAAAATGGCAGGAAAACTCCTCTGCTTGAAAATGGAAAATGAAATAAAGAAAGATGAAAAATAAGGAAAATCCTTCCCACAAAGAAAATTGACAAACAGTCAAAATAACCTATCCCTTCTGAATAGAAGGAAAAAATGAAATGAACAAAAGAAATGACCAACTTGTCTTGGAAAAAGAGAAGAATAGAAAACGAAGAAATAAACTGGCCTGAAACTCTCTGGTTGAAGAAAAGAAAACAGAACTGGAAAACTGGAGAAAAGAAAAACCACAAAAAGGTTTTTACAAAAGCGAGGGTTGGAAAACTCTGAAAACAGAAGGGCAAGAGAGTTAAAGATTTATGGTTACATAGGCTAATGAAGGTGAGTTAGTTCGAAGGCAAGTCCGCTAGATGGCGCAAGACTTGCCTTATGGTAATTTTTAGATGGGGAACATCCCGGAGTTATTAACGTAGCGTTTAATGAGGAGGGATGAGGAGGTCATGGAGTCCATCGTAAATGGCCTCTTCCCAACCCATCCTCCCAGAGATATAGATTATAGAAGTGTAAGAAGAACAGACACACCCCTATTTACAGTGGACGAACTAAAAAAAGCAATTGGAGCTTTAAAAAACAAAAAAGTGCCTGGACCTGATGGCATACCGTCAGAGGTAGTCAAAATAGCCACGGAAGCCTGCCCACAGCTGCTCCTGAGGATGTATGATGCATGCCTTGGTGCTGGGGTCTTTAGCGAGCGATGGAAGGCTGCTCGCCTGGTCCTCTTAGATAAGGGTAAAGGGGACCCAAGCCAGCCGTAATCCTGGAGACCATTGTGCATGCTGGACACAGCTGGAGAGGGCTATGAGAAACTACTTCTGCTCCGGCTACTGCCTGCAATAGAGCAAGCGGGAGATCTATCTCCCAGACAGTATGGTTTCCGGAAGGGTCTTTCAACTGTCCATGCACTGACAGATGTGGTGACTGCAGTAAGAAGATCACAGGAAGGCAGCCGGTACAACAGAAACCTTGCACTCCTAGTGACCCTTGATGTGAAAAATGCCTTTAACTCTGCAAGATGGTCGGATATGTTAAAAGCCCTTAGCATTGATTTCAGGGTTCCACCTTATCTACTGAATGTTATGGACAGCTACCTTAAGAACAGAACGCTAACATATGAGACTGCTCAAGGGGTACGAACGAAGGATATCACATCAGGGGCTGCTCAGGGATCTGTACTAGGTCCTCAACTGTGGAATGCATCATACGACGGGGTCCTAAGATTGGAAATGCCTGAGGACTGTTTCCTTGTTGGATATGCTGATGATGTGGCAGCAGTAGTACTCGCAAGGACAATGGATTCAGCCCAAGCCAAGTTGGAGCAGATCATGACACGAGTAACGGAGTGGATGGAAGAACATAGCCTGGCACTAGCTACATCAAAAACGGAGGTAGTCATCTTCACCCGTAAGCGCATACCTACCATCATCCCAATGCGGATCGGAAACACTGAAATAACAACTAAACCAGCAGCCAGATATCTAGGAGTCATGTTGGACACAAAAATCACATTTGGTGAACATTTAAGAAGAACTGCGGACAGGGCTGCACAAAAATCGGCAGCTCTTTGTCACCTTATGAGAAACATAATTGGCCCTAGACCATGCAAGAGACGGTTGATGATGTCAGTGGTGGAGTCAATTCTCTTGTATGGAGCGGAGGTGTGGGCGGATGCACTGAGCGTGGCGTATCTCCGACAGAGACTGATAGCTGTGCAGCGAAGAGGAGCTCTACGAATCGCCTGTGCTTACCGAACAGTGTCAGAACCCGCTATCTTTGTGCTTACCAGTGTCATACCGATCCAGCTGATGGCTTCAGAGAGAAAAAGAATTTTCGACAGAAGGGATGAAGGAGACAGGTCCCGCATAGCCAAGGAAGAAAGAGATTGCACGATGGTAAGCTGGCAAGAGATGTGGACAAGAGAATATAGAGGACGGTGGACCACACGGCTAGTGCCAAACATCCAGAAATGGGCGGACAGGAAGCATGGAGAATTGAACTTTTTCCTCACACAATTCTTCACAGGACATGGACTGTTTTATGCCTATCTACATAAAATGGGAAAGGTAACTGTCCCAACATGTCCGCACTGTCAGAAGAGAGAAGATGATGATGCGCTGCACACCTTTTTCAGATGCACCAAATGGGCGGCTGAAAGAAGCCAGCTGCTGGCAGAGCTGGGATTAACTCCCCAAATTCCAACACCAGAAGCTGTCGTCAGCAAGATGCTGGAAGGTGAGAGGAGCTGGAGTCTTGTGGCAGCGTACGCAGAGAGTATCCTGACAAGGAAGACATTGTTAGAACGAGAGAGACAGAGAAGGGAACACCTGGTCCGTCCCGCCATCCAGAACTGATGAAGTGCCCCAGGACTCAGCCTGAAGTAATGTGTTAAACAGTTCCAGGCTGATCATCCAACGTGGGAGAAAAGGAGGTGTTTTTTTAGTGGGTTTGAATCCCACATTACCTTGAAGTCGCGGATCCTTCAAGGTATCTTACGAGATCCAACTCCACCTGTGGATCTTAAAGATTTTCTCACCTGCCTGCCGAAAAAAAAAAACGTAGCGTTTAAAGAAAGAGTAATTGTTAGCAGAGATGGGCGAATTCCTATTCATAAATACGATTATGAATACGAATTCAGGTATGAATATGAATACAATCGTATTCACACTTTGAATACGATTTTCCCCCGTATTCGTATTTTGAATACGATTCTATGATTTCCCCAAAAATCGAATTTTTTAAACGATTTTCCCCCGTATTCGTATTTTGAATACGATTCTATGATTTCCCCAAAAATCGAATTTTTTAAACGATTTTCCCTGAAAATCATACTTTTTTTCATGATTTTCTCCCGAACTCTGGACATATTTATAACCTAAAATTGCCAAAAAAATCAATCAAAATTCGAAACGCTCACAAATTCTTATAGGATTTTTTACGCAGAATCGAATGAGACCAACCTCAGGTCGCTGCGACCAACCGTACAGAAAGTAAGACGACATATCCGCTGAAAATCGCAATTTTTTTTAAACGATTAGCACTGAAAATCATTTAAAAATTATGATTTTTACCGGACATTTCGTCGTACTTTCTATTCAGTTGGTCGCAGCGACCTGGGGTTGGTCTCATTCGATTCTGCGTAAAAAATCCTATAAGAATTTGTGAGCGTTTCGAATTTTGATTGATTATTTTGACAATGTTAGGTCATAAATATGTCCAGAGTTCGGGAGAAATCACAAAAAAAGTATGATTTTCAGGTAAAATCGTTTAAAAAAAATCGATATTTGGGGAAATCATAGAAAAAATCATAAAATCGTGTTCAAAATACGAATACGGGGGAAAATCGTATTCAAAGTGTGAATACAACTGTATTCGTATTCATATTCATAGCTGTATTCGTATTCATATTCATAAAATCGCAGATATGATTTGTATTCATAATCGTATTCATGAATAAGAATTCGCCCATCTCTGATTATTAGCTCATGGCCTATTTATATTATTATATCACCAGATTTATTGATGTTATTGGGGGGAGAGATGTGACAAATGATTGCAGGAAACGTAAGCAAACACTTTTATCATGTTGACAGGAAACCTACAAATAGACTGGACCGCATTTTTTTACTGATTTAAATTACTCTTATTTCTCTCAGAAGACAAAAGAACGCCAGTTTCGGTCCGAAAACGTCGCCAGACGTTCATTATTTGTTCGATGAAAGGTTGAAAATTTCAAATCGAGTTTTTTTTCTTTCATTTTTCGTTTCAAAACGGTTGACGTTGTGGTTTTTTTTTTTTTTTTCAGATTATGTCGTCGAAGGCTCTGAAGTACCTGGTTACGTATAGGATGTTGAAATCTTCCTGCAACGGTCATAACTGCTCTGGTCACGGTGAATGTCTCAACGGAACGTGTTTCTGCGAGGTGAACATAATTTATGATAATAACTTCTTTTCAGGACGTCTCACTGAAGGACTTGGGCGTCCTTATGCGATCAATCTGGGGTGAAGGAGGGCAACGCTCAACAGGGGAAAAAAAATAACCACGTTTTTATCCATTTTAGACCATTTTGAATCCAAATCCGCGAAAAAAAACTATTTTTTTGTTACGGGACTGGGGAACTCTTCAACCTATTAACGCCCAGTGTTGCCTTATGACAATATAGAGAGCCTTCCTGTTTGGAGGCTGCTGGGCACCTTCCTGAGTCAATGAAAAGTCCTTTATCTTGGGGATCCTTTTCTCCACATCTGTCTGATCATATTCATGTATAATTCAATTAATTCTCCATCTCCTATATTTGTTGACCAGCTGCCTAGACTTTTGAACATTGCCAGTGTATGCTATATGCCGATGATTTGCAATTTTATTTAAGCGTGCCAATCTCTGGTCTTCGTGAGGCTATTGCGACTGCAAATGCCGAATTGGTGGTACTGGAGGAATGGTGCAGGTTACATGGCATGAAGATCAATGCCTCCAAGTCCAATGCCATGATCCTTGGCAACAGCCGTCTGATTTCGCATGCTGATCTTGAGGGGATAGGTGTGGTTAGTATAGGTAGTAGCACGATTCCGTTCATCTCGGAATGGGGTAGTTGCATGATATTTTTTGCATTTTTTCTTTGTAGAGAATCTCTATTGAAGTACGTATCTGCAAATAAAACTCCCGGAAACGCTTCCTAAAAATTTAGAGATTTTTTCGAAAAACGGGATTTCGGATTCAGGCGGGAAAACCTACACACGGCTTGGACACTGCGGGGTGGGGGCTACGTCACGGGTGTGAAGGGGGCCAAGAGACCCCTACACCACTGTTACCCTGACGCAAGGTTACTGTGCCGGAGGGATCCTTTGCCCAGGGGGTCCATTGATAGCAACCCTCTGTGGGTTTGCTGCAGTGGCGGTTCCTGCCCCGAAACTCAGGGGGTGCACAGAGATCAGGAGAGGCTACCGAGAAGGGACAGAATAGGTGATTTTCTCTGCCAAATAGAAATTTCAACGATATGTAAATGAGATAAATCTTGGTAACTTTTTCATCTTAAAATTGCAAAAGGTACTAAATACGTAGGTGCAATAGACACGAAAAATAATGTTCTCTAGTGGTTAACAGAAATTCTGAAATACTTCATCATCAAAGGTCTAAACCCAAGAAATTCATCCATCTTATTGCAAAGCTGAAATGTGTACTTGCCCGTGACGATTCAAAACATCGTCCAACTCTGAAGAAAAATTAACGCTTTTTCGAGAGAGAATGTACCTATTTTTGTTAACCATTTTGGTTTTTTGCATCGGATTAAGAACATGCACTGTCGAATTGTTGGATTATATTTTGTCGACCCAATATACGCAAATCTACCAGAGCGTTTTTATGAAAGGCAGCCTTTTTTTTGCTAAATGGAAGATCACTTATGCCGATATCACTCAAGCCTCATTTCGGTTGATACAACAAAGTAGGCAAACAAAGCAAAATAATTTGTTAGTCACTTCACATCTGCAAAGCCAATCTACCTTTTTATAATATTCGACGTTAAACTTACGATACGAATCTGCACGATTTTTTAATTTCAACGTCTGCTGGAGTCCAGGTAGAGACGGCAAGGGGCGGCCAGTTTCTCGAATCTCGCACTTTTCCACGACCGACAAACGCGGATAGTTTACTTTAATGTAATGAACCGAATTATCCATCGTACCTATAACACTCCTAGATAATCAAAATACTTAGAACAAATACTTGGAACAAAACGGTGGACCGAAAACGAAAAACCCTTATCAGTTTTGTTTACTTCTAATTCCAACACGATAAGGAAACCCGGATTCCTGAGCTTTCAAGGGGAGAGGGGTGTGCGCATTTTTTCCATGCTGCGCCCAAGGTCACATTTCGTGCTCTCTGGTTGGCCAATCTTACGTGCC
This sequence comes from Apolygus lucorum, assembly GCA_009739505.2. NCBI lineage: Eukaryota > Metazoa > Arthropoda > Insecta > Hemiptera > Miridae > Apolygus > Apolygus lucorum. The sequence continues at coordinate 9,810,287 of CM019175.2, forward strand.
CACCTCCCCTGCCCACACGTCTCCCCCCTAGCGTACAGAGCAGCCGGACGATGTTGCTCAAACCGCTGCTGATTGGTCGAGTTCCCCCCCTCAGTTTTCGCGCGTAGACAACTAGCACAGTACCTATGATTGAGTCTTTTGTCACTAGCCAACTTACTTTTCCAACGAAGAGGAACGAACTTTGAATTTTTTTTTTAATTGGCTGGGGGTGTACAAGCGCCTATGCTCCTATCAGTAGCCGCCCCTGTTCCTCATCCAATATTCCAAAAGAGTTCCTAGTACGTCCTGTGAGATCACGATACAATATCCTAAAAGTTATTGAAAAATAAAGATCTGTTCTTGTGGCTCCCAGCGTTGCAATATGGCAACGTAAACCCATGAAATTCGACCAGGACATTTTTGAAATTATTTTTCCCGTGTTCTAAAGACAATTTGGAGTCGGAATATGAGATCTATTTTCAAAATATGTAGAGAAAAAAGTTT